>NKZD01002038.1:0-44103 GCA_002370635.1 Metschnikowia cerradonensis | reverse complement strand
CTTGAGGACAATACCAATCATTGTTTCATCTGTATGCAGTAACGGGAACCTGCAGTACCCGCAGGTGAACTTGTTCCTCAAGTTCAACACCAACCACACTAGCAAAATTAAACAAACCAATAACTCAAAAAGTTTCGTACCCCTTCGCACAGCCTTTCAAACCAAATGGCGTAATGTTTCACACCAACTTTTATTAAAATTCAATATTCTGAAATCTTAAATCTGGAGGATTTTCTCATATGTACTACATTTGGGAGTCTTTCAGTACCAATCAAGGGTGAAAAACGGACGGAACTGAACTGGGATTCCTTGTTATCCTGTATACAACAACTTGTTAGGGGTTTATGTGTATTGGTTTGTTTAGTTTTGCCAGTGTGGTTCGAAACATTTTGCCGTGTTGGTTTGAATAGTTTTGAAAAACACTGTACTTAAAAATATATCACGAGACAATCCATCATGCATACTCCATATTCGGAGTTTTTCAAATTCCTACACTTCATGCATCTCACTTATTACACATTGTTTTTTCATTTGGTAATCAGATTCAATCAATATGCTCGACCTACTATTTTGAAGCTTCTCTGTATGCTCACTCACCTTCTCGCACTCTGAAGCTAATAAGAAAATACTCTATAAAATCTATGTGTACTAACCACTCTAATTTTGCAGATCTTACAGAATAACTTATTCAAATTAATTTTTTTACTAGATGTACCGAAATTTCTAGTACATATCTAGCTAGGTATTGAAACAACCATACCGCACCCACCGCTTTCATTGAACGGCCATAAGGTAAATATTTAATATAAATACATATCCTACCAATTATCTTCTTCAAAGTACTTAACACTCAGTTGGAAAATCCCGAAAAAGCCTTACTAAAAAATAACAATCGTACATATCTACACCACATTTATATAGCTTGTGTAATTCCTACTATCAATGTACATTAGGATAGTGTGTAATTTTTAAAAAACAATACTGCTACCGATATCACATAATTTTGCTTTAAAAATCCTTATTTCTTCCTTTATACAATGCTTCGGGGACTATTGAATTTTTGTATTTCCAAAAAACAAACTGAAAGCGTCGCTAAAGCAGACATGATGATCGAAATTAATACAAATTCCGTAGGGGTGCTGTAGGAGTACAAAATTTGTTGTAAAGAAGGACTTATACTTCCAATTAGTCATAAAGTTACCAAAATGCTACAGATTTTAATTCTCTCATGTGATTTCTATGTAGTAATTTAATGAAATAAACCGCATTCATAGGGTAGTATTTCAGTTATTTGTATTCACGCCGAGAATCGCGAGAAATATGGCTCCAAGACTAACGCAAATCATCAAAAAAAGTAAAATTCAAGTCGAGGAGGGGAAAACTCTTTTAATGACTATGTTCCTCGCCACTATACTGTTGGGTCAGTTGAGTAGTAGGAGAAGGTGGTAGGAACGGGAAAAGGAGATACGAAAAAAATTCGAAAGACAAATAAAAACAGAAACAGAACTTAAAGAGGTAAGAATAAAAAAACTTGACTGACACATGGAGAAAAAAAAATTACGAGCTTTACGGGCTGTTAGCGGTGGTTTTTCTTCGGGCCAGGATGGAAAAGCTGAAAGAGGCAATGATTATTTTTAATGTTTCGAGAACTTCACCTGTAAAAAAAAAAGCAAATCTTCTTACAAGGTTTTACAGGTTTGTCAGGTTTTAGCACAGAAAAGCTTTCGAGGCATAGCATATCTTTCGGAATGTACGGGTGGCTTGCTTAATTTATTGCAGCGAACTATATTAAATATTAAATTTTCCAGACCTGGTGTTTTGAAATCATATATAAAAAAGAAATTAAAACTTTGTATTGTCAGGAATTCCTTACTGGTGCTATTTGTTTTAGCCACTACCGCAATAATAGCTCGCTGAGGTTAATTCTAAAGACCTCGGCTATATACAAGACCCCGAGTCGATCTTATGAGGCATGAGACAGATTTGATACAAAGCAGGTTTTGTATAACATTTCACCTGCATATAAATTTTTCCGAGTGTTCAATAGGGGCATCCGTATTGCATCGCAACACCCAAAATACGCGCAACCGAGTTAGGAAAAGACAGCTCCCATTCATCGTCTCACATTCAGGCGTCATCGAGATAGGCCGATAAGCCATTGCAATTGCATTTAGAGCAGACAGGAAGGACCTGAAATAAAAAAAATCTAAACATTGTTTTCTGAAACTGGATGCGCCCATACAGATTTGTCAACTTATGAAACAAGCAAGTGGCGTTATTTGTACTGCACATAAAACTTGTTTCAGATTGCACCGCCTCTGAAACATCTAAAGTCTATGATAAGCTTCGATTTCTTATCAAAAATCGTGATATTTCTAATACCTCATTCATCAAAATTTATTTTGTCGAGCCTCATACAGTTGAGCACAATTGCGATAAAAACAGCCAAGCTCCTTGTCGAATTGTGTGTAAGCATGCGCCGATATGTGTGTTTCGAAGATGCGCCTTGTCCTGCGGCTAAACCCTATTTCGAAAATAACGTCCGAACAATCTAAAACGCAGATCCCTCTCCCTGCATGTCTTACAGATGGCCCTGGCCTTATAAATTAAGCTTGAAACCAGCCAAAACTTTTCAATATTCGCAACCATGTCTCAAACTAAAAAAGTTGTATTCAATATAAGCAGATCTTACGAGGCAAAGCAAATTTTAGGCGAAGGTGCTTATGGAGTCGTCGCTTCTGCAGTCCACAAACCTACCGGTTTGACAGTGGCAATCAAAAAAATTAAGTTCCTCACTAAACCCCTAGTTTGCCTTCGGACCATAAGAGAGCTCAAACTATTAAACTTTTTCCGGAACCACGAAAATATCATTGGGTTCTACGATGTTCAGAGGCCTGGAGATCTCTCTACATTTGACGAAGTGTATATAATCCAGGAGTATATGCCGACCGACCTCCACAGGCTCAACCATTCACTGGAGCTTCTGGATCAACATATGCAGTATTTTGCATACCAGATCTTCCGGGGTTTGAAGTCAATACACAGTGCAAACGTGATACACAGAGATCTCAAACCCTCGAACATTTTAGTCAATTACAACTGTGATGTGAAAATTTGCGATTTTGGCTTGGCAAGAATAATAGGCTCGGAAAATTCACAGGTGGAATCCAAGCTTACTGAATATGTTGCTACAAGATGGTATCGCGCCCCCGAAATCATGCTTCTGCTGCTGCTGTACTCCACTGCAGTAGACATTTGGGCCATTGGCTGCATTCTAGCAGAGCTCTTCTTAGGTTATCCGTTATTCCCGGGTCGGGATTACAAGCACCAGCTCTATTTGATTTTGCAGTATTTGGGATCTCCGAGTGCAAAGGATTTGGAAAGCGTGAAACTGCCGCGTGCAAGAGAATACATCAAGCTGTTGCCACCAACTCGTGCCGTGAATGTGCCTGCTTTTTTCAATAACCATCCACGCCGCGTTCAACGGTTCGGAAAAACTCCAGTAAATCCGATGGGTCTAGATTTGATGACCAAACTACTAACGTTTAATCCGGAGGAACGGATTACAGCTTCAGATGCGATGAAACACAAGTATTTGGAGCAGTACCACGACCCGACAGATGAACCTGAATCTAATGTGAAACTTCAAGAAGACTACTTCGATTTGAAAGAAAAGTCAGATTTGAGTATGGACTCTTTGAAAGAGTACTTGTATGAAGAGATATTAGAGATGACTACTCCGTACAAATAGAGACTAGGTTTTTGGATGCATCACTTACATTTGTAAATACATTAAACACTTTCAAAGTTTGACTATCATTTTTCAATCATAAGTATCAAATTATGTTAAGAATCTGAAGTCTTCCTTGACGCAGGAGCCGTCATTTCCTTTACCCAATTCGCGTTCCCAGTTCATGGTTCCGCTTTCGATGGCCTTGTTTAAGGCGGAAAGTCTCCATCTTAATGCACAAGCACACAACATGGCAAGCGCAAGGAACACAATATTGCAAATGAAAGCAACAGTGTAGCGAGGTCCAGAAGAGGAAGGATATAAGTAGGCATTCCAGATGGAAGCAGAATTGGATAAGCAGTTCATCAAAGAAAGAGCTATGGCTCTTTTTAATGGTGGACGTGGACAAGAGTTGGACATCCATGACAAGATTGTGGTGAACGAACAATAGAGCGATGGAATCATTATCACCATGGAGAAGTAGCGGGCTCCAGTGTTTAAAGTAGACACAGCGATGATGAATGACACCATAGAAACGAATAATGGACCAACCACATGCCAGAATCTCTCTCCTGTTTTGTCCGCATGACGAGCCCATAAGAAAGTAGAAACGACAGCCAATATGTATGGTGGAGCAGTCAAACATAAGGTTATAACACGATTGAATTCTAAGGTTCCAACAATCGAAGGGAAAAAGTTGGTGACACCACAAGCAGCCACTAACCACGAGAGAATACCACAACATGCCCAGACTTTGATGTCACCAACGCATAATTTGAAAGCACCCCAGTAGCTTTCCTCGTTGATATTGTCGCTGTCCTCTTCGCCTGTTTCACAACGAATCTTGTACAAAAGAACTTCCTTTTCAAGATCACTAAGCATCTTGGAGTTGTGAGGCATGTCAGGAAGCACGTAGTATGCAATAGGAGCAATTCCGACAGTGATTGCACCCTCGATAATGAACAACCATCTCCAAGATCTCAAGTTTCTGACATGATCCATATTGTCAACAATTCCAGCAGCAATCAAACCGGAGAAGGCACCTGAGAGCAATGACCCAGAGTATAAGATAGAGTTTCTGAGACCTAGCTGATTACGGGTGTACCAGCAGGACAAGATATATAGACAGCTTCCAAAGAAACCAGCTTCCACGAAACCCAAAATAAGACGAGCAGCAATTAAACCACCAAATCCTTGAACTGCACCTGTGCATGTAGAAATTGTACCCCAGGCAACCATGATACCGGTGATAAACAATGAAGGCCTTTTGAACTTGTTCAAGAACATGTTCGCAGGAATTTGCATGAGGATGTATCCAACAAAAAGAATAGAGATACAGGTTTGATATTGGTTGCCATGCAAATTCAAATCTTCTTCCAAACCACCAAGACGAGCACTAGCAATATTGTTTCTGTCCAAATAGTTCAAGATGTATAATAACACCAACATAGGAAGTAATCTGATGTCAACTTTTCTTGTTACTTTCTTATGCATTTCATCGATTTCCTCATCTGAGTATTGGACCAAAGCTTCGGGCTTCACGATTTTCTTTTGTGCGGAATTCTGCGTAGACTCCACGTGAATGTAGTCTGCTTTTTCCATTTGCTCACTCGTAGGTTTATCTGACATTATATTTGGGTAAATGTTCAGAAATTGTTATCCAAACCAGCTGTATAACAATTTGTTCTTAATTTGCTCACTGAATCTGGAAAAAAAGGGTGGCAATCAATCATTCTTTATAGTCGACTTTACCCCATTAAATGTGGGGACTTCCATGAATGTGCATGAATATATGCCGTATTTGCGGGGGGCACCAATGCCGTGCCTGACTCTGCGTGATTCTCAAAAGACAATAGAGGAGAAATTTCTTGGATACTTCGAAGTCTAATTGGACACGAGAAAATTACTTTGTGAATAAAGTTTGATATAGAAGTAATTCACGTATTAGAGTGACCATTACTTAGCTTAACACAAGACTTTAATGTAACATGGTGGGGGAACGCGGGGCGCATGCACTATTTTTCCGTGATTATGCCAAGCAAGCAGAGGCTTTTCCGAGAAAATATGCTCGATGTGTTAAATGTTCAATTGCTTTAACCCGTGTTTTTTTTCTAATCCTGTACCGTCTGGGTATGATGCGCACTTTCTCTAACAGATTCGCGCCTCTCTGCAGGACTCCAGGGAGGCAACATTTCTGTAACGTCAACGAGGTTGGTCTCCCACTCCTCCAGCATTTTGCCTCTACACATGGCTTGAAATAATAGAATGAATACGAGTGGTCGAAACAGAGGGAGTATAATGACCTTAAGAGAGACATTTCGCGCAGAGTAAATTTTTGCTCTCCAAATGGTTCTTTAATAAAACTTCGATTTGGTTCATTAAACTAAAACCAGTACTTCCTAAAAGAACTGAAGAAAAAAAACGAAGAAACGGAGTTTTCCTTTCAAGACGGATGAGAGTCTTTCCGGCTCGAATCTATAGTAATAATATACATATTGATTCCCTTACTTTTCACCTAATTTGTCGAGTTTTCTTCTCAAAAAAAAGAGCGCTAGTTTTACCCAGATAAATCTGACGAGCAAATGTTAAACTTCTGGCCCTTGGCTCAAGTCGCATGGGTAAGATTGTGACATAGACTGGGGCTATTCAACGTGTCATCGTGCCGCATTCATTCGTCTTCATAAGTGAAATTTGTACCTAAAATGAATATGAAGTTGGATTGATAAAATCAGCCTACCTGGTCTTTCAAACCTGCTTAAATTCACCTCAACTCTCGGTTCAAGTTTGCAGAACCTTTGTACATCGCGGAGATCCGCTAACCAGTCATCTCAAATTATAGTGCTCCACACTTCGTGGGCAAGTCAATAATTCAAATCAATGAATAACACTGTTTTTGGACATGTAAATACAAATGGTTAGGAAATTATTTTCTATTAAGTGCTTCTAGTATCTAGTTACAGTTAAAACTTTAACATGAGAAATATTGGTACAGTGTTTTTCAAAACTATTCAAACCAGTGCGACAAAATGATTCAAACTAGCGCGACAAAATGTTTCGTACCCCTTCGCACAATCTTTCAAACCATATGGACAAGTTGTTGTATACAGGATAATAAGGAAACCAGTTCAGTTCCGTCCGTTTTTCACCCTTGATTGGTATTGCAAGACTCCCAAATGTAGTACATATGAGAAAATCCTCCAGATCTAAGATTTCAGAATATTGAATTTTAATAAAAGTTGGTGTGAAACATTACGCCATTTGGTTTGAACCATTCTGACTTTTTGGTTTGAAACATTTTGTCGCGCTGGTTTGAAACATTTTGTCACGCTGGTTTGAATAGTTTTGTCGCACTGGTTTGAATGGTTTTAATGTTTCGAACCAAGAAGGCAAAAAGTTTCGTACCCCTTCGCACTGCCTNCGCACTGGTTTGAATGGTTTTAATGTTTCGAACCAAGAAGGCAAAAAGTTTCGTACCCCTTCGCACTGCCTTTCAAACCAAATGGCGTAATGTTTCACACCAACTTTTATTAAAATTCAATATTCTGAAATCTTAGATCTGGAGGATTTTCTCATATGTACTACATTTGGGAGTCTTGCAGTACCAATCGAGGGTCAAAACGGACGGAACTGAACTGGGTTTCCTTGTTATCCTGTATACAACAACTTGTTAGGGGTGTACGAAACTTTTTGAATTATTGGTTTGTTTAATTTTGCTAGTGTGGTTTGAATCATTTTGCCGCGCTGGTTCAAAACATTTTGTCGCGCTGATTTGAATAGTTATGAAAAACACTGTAAAAACAGAGAGTTGAACAATGCAAAAAGCAAATCAGACAAATTCCGCTCCAGATCTTAAGAATAATATTATTACAGATGAAGATTTGTGCGAAAATTCTGTGCTGAAGAGAGACAATTTCAGTTTTCACTGAATAGGAATTTGAGCCTGAAAAGGGGCCCGAGATCATATTTACTGCGATGAACAGTACATTGTTTTTCACAAAAGAGATAAGGAATTAAATTTGAGATACGCATATGTGATTATGTTAACAAGTACCTAGCATGTACGGAGTCAGAGTACTTCGTGGATGTGTTGTATGCAGACCAGTGATGTTCTATGTGCAGGTTACTAGCGGGTGAAAGATTTTCACCCGCCTCACACCTCGTTTAGAACTTTGGTCTTGTAAGGCACTACTTACATATCCCTGTATATTAATATATATGCTAAAACATGGGTTGAAATATTAATCACTAGAATCTTACCCCGTCACGAAACAATACGTTGAGCACATCAAATGCAATCACCTATGATGTATCTATTGATATCATCTCGAGAGTTTCATAAGATTCGTTGCACAGCAACTCTAAAGGAGAATTTTTGCCATCTGAAAGAAGCTCCCAATCTGAAGATTCTGGAGTTGTCAACTCACTTTCAGGGTCACCATGATGATAATCCCTATGGATGACGCCCGAAACATCTTCTCCATTTTCTCCTTCAACTATTTCTTCTTCTTCCTCTCTTAAGTCATGATTTATAGCGTTGAAGCTCTCCTGTATTTGATGGCGTTGAGCTTTGTATTTGCTACTCTTAAAGTTGTTTAGTTGATTTGCGCTGTTATGCAAGCATTCGACAACAATATCCAACAAATCATCTTTATTCTTGACAATCGCCACTGTAGCCCCCAAAACTGCACCTAAAGTCAAAGAAACTTTGACTGAAATCGGGATGAATAGCATTGAGGTGTAAGGTATTGAATGGAACCCCCCCCCCTGAGGCGGTGCGAGGGGGTAACGCGGAGTGCATGCGAGGTACTGCTTTGTCCGTTAAAAGGCAATACGTCTGTAAATCCTTAAAGGACTTGTATGGTCACGTGTAAAACACAGGGAAATATTAACCAGGTTTCTAATCAGAGAATTGCAGATTCATATGCTCTATTACTAGCGCATGGTGGGCTGACTAGACAGGTCTTCTTAAAATCAATCAGTTTCTGTGTGAGGCCATTGACCCCCATCAGAATTGTATAACCAAATCTATGTAAGATGAAAATTCCTAGCTTTCGTGAAGGGCAATGATATTGATAAGTCAATCACTGAGTTCCACATTTCGGGCCTTAACTAAACCAGAAAAGTGTTCAAATTTGATGACTAATTCAGTCACCCACCTAAAGCATTTACTAAATTCAAGTAATTTTACCATTCAAAAGATGTGCAGTCATTTATGGTCACGTACAACATTACTAATGTACTCAATGCATCCCACTGAGTCTATTCACTAGAGTTTGTGCGAAGTAATGCTGACGAAATTTTATTTCGGACGAAAGGCTTATAGTCGTAATATCATTGTGTAATCTCAGTTATTGCACATGTGTACTGATCAGCGTACAAGTATATTGGGTTCCTACGAATTGTGTATTTTATGACTTGAAATACAAGAGAAAGCCCTCGCAGAGAATATTGGCTTTTTTAAATTGGCTTTTAAGAAACTTGCGTTTCAGTTAATGTCGATTGACTTCCTGTACAAAACACAGAACACATGACACATGGGATATGACGAAAGGAAAAAAAAATGTGAAAAAGATCAAGGTGGTTGTTTTTTTTATTTGGTGAATTGTTTTTGAGTACGCTTTGGTATTTATGTCACCTATAAAACATAAAATGCATAGATTATAGCACACGAAGTATAGTACGTGGTGAATAGTGAGTGCTAAAAAATTTAAAGTTCATACTGATGTGAATTGTTTCGTAAAACGCTTCTTTTGGTCAATATCATAAGAAAACAAGGTGGAAGTCTCTCATACAAGGTTTTCAAAGAGACTTAAAAAAGCAAATTTTCAGGATATGCAATCGATCAGTATTCGACTGACATTGCTAATAGTTAATTGGGAGCTCGCGATTATTAAAGCGGCAGAAGTTTGCAGAATTAAAATCTTTATAAACGCTTATACTTCATCGCTGTCGCGATCCATAGCTCGCACGAACACAAACCGAATCCACACATCACGTGATACCTTGATAAAGCATCCTCAGTATCTTCTTTCGTGTTAGTGTAAAAAAGGCACACACCAAGTATGACCAATGGCCACAAAATTCAAGACAGAGTTAAAAAGAGTTGTGCATCCAATGATTCGGGGCGACTGGATTCGCATGAGAATTTATCACGTATACCAAGTGACAATGAACCGAATACCGAGTGGCAAACTTTAGCTGCTAATACCACTTATGCAGAGGATTCCGTTCAAGAAGCTGATTCTTTCAAAGATTATTTGAATGCTTACAGTTTATTAGATCAAGATACTGAAGCTAATCTGGATAGGTTAAATGTGCCACTGAAGGATGGCAATTCTGGATCAAGCAATGATACTTATGAACATAAAAATATGTCCCAATTGGAAACTCTTCCTCACCAAAGTGATGAAATAAGCAGGGCTACCAACCAAAATTGCAATGAGTCTGATAGTAAGTGTGAAGACAGTGTTGATGTTGACAAGAGCGAACAGGAAAGCATGGCACTTACCAACACAAATGAGGTTCTTCTAACTGGAACTTCTGATTATATTGAAAGTAGTCAAGTTGATCCTATAAAACCAAACCTCATCATTGAGAGAGAAGTGGAAAACGAGGTTAATGAAGATGGTGATCGCGATGAGGATGAGAACGATGAGGACAACGAGGAAGGAGATGATAACAGCAATGCAGGAATTTCCAATGGAAACCCAAGCGAAGAAGATGAGGGAGGTTATAATGATGGTGGAGACATATACGGTGATACAGAAAGGCAAACTCGAGTGCATAATTCGCTGTTATTGAGGGAGCTAATACAGCAAAGTGCCAATGGGGGTGGCGAATCAAATTTACTTAATGCTATGCAAAGGTTGGTAGGTGGTTTTGAAAACTCCTTTCTCGGAAGCCAAATTTCCGAGTTTGACACACTTATTGCAAATCTTGGGCAGCTTGATGATCCCTATCTCATGTTAGAGACCGTGAACGAAATACTGGAAAGACTTTTGATGATGGATGGCATGACAGCGGAACGTGTAGTTTCGTCTAACAAGCTATCTATGGCACTCATAGGTATTCTCAAAGATCCCTCACTCGAGGATGATCTCGAACTTCATCTAGTGACTTGCAGATGTCTATTTAATTTTATTGAAGTCAATCTGGATTTCATCAATGATGCATTGAATAATGGGGCTGTTCAAGTCTTAGCTTCCAAACTATTGAACATCATCTATATTGACCTAACTGAGCAATGTTTGCAAACATTGGAGATTATTTCGCAAGAGAGGGAATCTCACAACTTGATTATTGCTTGCGATGGGCTTAGATCATGTTTGCAAAACCTTGATTTTTTAACTATCCATTCCCAGCGAAAATGCATGAAGATTGTGGCGAACTCTTGCACCGATATCAAATATTCACAATTTAACTTGATCAAAAGCCAATTCAACGAAATTTATCGAGTGGCAAGAGATCATTGTGATATGGTCGTCAAAGAGCTTGCCTGGTTGGCTATTTCTCGTATAGTTGGCTGCTTTGGAAAAAAGCCTGAGGATCTTGAAAAACTTTTCCTTCAAGAAGATATTTTACGCCAGCTTTTGAACGTGATACAAGAGTCTTGTAATTCAGACCATTCCGGATCTAGACTAGACAATCACTCTCGACTGTGTCTTCTCAAGTCCTTGGTTACTCTCATTTCAGGGTCAGTGAATATTTCAAGCCTTTTATTGGATTTAGACATTGGCGAATTTGTGCGGGCTTCTCTTAGCGATTTCGAAAAATCCACTGAATGCAGTGAATCATTGAGCCCATCCAAATGCTTGAGTCTTGAGGCACTCATCTCTTGCCCGAAAGATGTTTTGTCTCATTTTCTAGAGGTGATTGCCTACTTATTGCCCGTTGCTTATCCTGTTCAAGAGTCTCCTTTTTTAGCTCGAAAGGAATGTCAAAAGAAGAAAGATCTCAACGAATTAAGGGTTAAGCTTCTTTCAAATGACCAACTTGAAAGTCTTTTGACGTTCATTGGGAAAGTATGGCCAGTTTTGGTGTTGGCATTTCAAGCGACAATAGATTTCGGAGTGAGAAAAAGAACACTTATCTGCTTTACAAGAATTGTTTTCGTCTGCCAAACGCAAGACCTTCATAATATTGAAGATTTTAGATCGTTATTGACAATTTTTAGCTCGGTTCTAAGTGGGGGGCTGAAGGCTTTGAAAGGATCGGGATTGGGCGTGTTAGATGCGATAAATGGAGGCCCGGCCAGGTCACAAGCTTTGCTCATTTATGGTACATGTATCATCATGAAAGAGCTAATAAGAAAAGCAGAGTTCGAGTATAGTGAGTCGCTATTCAAGGAAGGCGTATTCGACGATTTGACCCGGATAAGAGAAATTTTGACAGTTTCTTGTGAAAGGAGTATCGAGAAACAGCCTACAGATGATACCAGGAACGATTCTTCTGAGTGTTGGGAGTACTCTGACTGTTTTACAAGCCTAAGAGAACAAGACTTTCTGGATGGAGAGCTAACAGATCTCTCAAATCATCTTACCAAGAAACCAATCACAAAGAGATTACTCAGTTTGATTAAAGATATTGAGAGCTTCCATGAGAGATTGACAGGGAACAATATGTCAGTTCACCTCCTCAAAATCAATAAAATCTCCACACTTTTGGAGGAAGCCTCAACCAAAGATGAATCTATTGATTTTGATTGGGAGTCTGTATGGGAACAACTCATAACTTTATTGCAGGAAGACGAAGACAAGGTTTCTAGCTACGAACTTCTTTCTCTGGGAATTATAAAACAACTATCTGGCCTTCTATCTCCTGATCTGAACAAAAGCAATGTTCCTGTGCTTACGTTCATTAAGTCTTTCTACGAGCATTACAGTGCACTTGTTCATTTTATTATGCTTCTTCATGACTCACTATCGCGGTCTGAGTTATTCGAGGTGATATCCAGTGGAAGAAATACACGCAATGGAGTGAGTGAATATACCTCTCAATTAACTAAACAAGTGAAAATCAACTTGGAATTTGGCATTGGAATCGAGAAACAAGAAAACTTGCCAAAAAGTATTTTACTTTCTGTGCACTCCATTGCAACCTTCGAATCTGTTGATGCATATGTGAAGAACACGTATTTTTCAGATATTTATACAGTTGAGAAGGGATTCGATTTTAGTGGGACTAGTGAGCTAACTAATGATTTGACCTCGAAACTAGGGCGTATAGAGTCAAATTTTAGTATTTGCGGACGAAAAGTATCCAAAGATTCCACTCTCTTCGGGGCGATTTATGATTCACTTAAATCTGGGCAATCATCAAACAGGATTGGAGCACAAGACTTGTGGCTGAAAACTCATCACGTTGAATACGCAGTTGGCACTTTTACTCTGAATCCTAGTGTGCCCTCCGAATCCCCACTTGATAGTGAAAATATGGAATCTCACTCGCGATACACTTTAGACTTGTTGAAGTCACTTCACTCATTAAATTCTAAGGCAGGTGAGTTGTGTCGAGGTCGAATTATTCCCATTGAAAACTTCATGAATTGGAAACTAACAGTCAAAGTCAACAAACAACTAGATGAGCCTTTGATTATTGCGAGTGGATGCATGCCTCTGTGGACATTTCATGTTGTTAGGGAATACTCATTCTTGTTTCCATTAGGGACAAGGATGCATTTCATGCAGAGCACATCTTTTGGTTTGTCTCGACTAGTGCATAGTTTACAAGTGCGAGCAGCGCGGGAGCAGAATATTGTGGCCGACTCTTCCAATTTGGGCTATGGCCAATTAGGTATGCCATTACGAAAAAAGGCACGAATTTCCAGAGAGAAACTTCTTCACAGTGCTATACGAGTATTGATGGAGTATGGAGCAGACCCCGGTATTCTTGAAATTGAGTATTTTGAAGAGGTCGGATCCGGACTTGGGCCTACTCTCGAGTTCTACGCTAACGTATCGCATGAGTTTAGCAAAAGCAGTCTTCGCATGTGGACACAGTCCGATGATGATGAAGAGTACGTATTCGCGACCAAGGGGTTGTTTCCTTCTGCAATAACGAGGCATCTGCCTATACCAGAAAAGAAGAAATTACTTCTATTATTTCATGTGCTCGGTATTTTTGTGGCAAGGTCTCTAATTGATTCGAGGATTTTGGATCTTCATTTTAATACTGTTTTCATCTCCTTGCTTCAGAATCCCGATACAATAAAAAGTGTTATCGTGAATGAGGATATCACAGCAATGCTTGAATTGCTCGGGCAAGTTGATGAAAAGCTTGCCACTTCATTAACCCATTTGACAAGGTACTTTCCCCACATTAATGATGATGATAATGATGAAATGGTTCAAATTGATGGTATGACAGTATCAGATCTCTGCCTTACTTTTGTTCTTCCCGGCAGCGGTAACTTACCACTTGTGGATAATGGCTCAGAGATAGCGGTGACCACAAAAAATCTTTTGTCCTACGTCAAGCAAGTGCTCGTTGTTAAATTATTCTATGGTATTGATTACCAGATTCAAGCTTTTAGAGAAGGATTTTCTCTTGTTTTTCCAATAGATTCTTTGATGTGCTTCAGCCCAATTGAGCTCGCTCAACTTTTTGGAAATGCTGAAGAGGATTGGTCAGAGGAGACCATTACTAGGGCCATAAAGGCTAATCATGGCTACTCAAAGAACTCGGCAGCCGTTAAGAATCTTGTTGCAATAATGCTGCACTTCTCTCACGAGGAAAGAAGATGTTTCTTGCAATTTTTAACAGGCTCTCCTAGACTTCCCGTGGGCGGTTTTCAATCTATTAAGCCAGAATTCACTGTGGTTGAAAAACATCCTGAACCTGGTCAGTCTAGCGATGATTATCTTCCCTCAGTAATGACTTGTGCAAATTTTCTTAAGTTGCCCAATTATTCCCTGCAAGACATTATGAAGTCCAGAATATGTCACGCTATGAAAGAGGGTGCAGGCTCATTTCATTTGTCATGAGTATGAGGGAGGGCCGAACAGCGGCTCAAATCATGTTGGGAATCAACTACAGTAGCAGCGAGGTAATCTTCCTTGACGACCCTATATAATACATGACTTAACTCAAACTGCAGCTAAAATGTACTTCGTATTGTCAAAAAAATCTTGTAGTTGGGGTCGATTAGCTTTAAAATGGCAGAAATTATCTTAACTTCTTGGAAGCAGAAACAAAACCTCGGCCAATCCCACTAAGTAATTGAAAGTTTTCACCATAACACAAGAGTTACATTTTTTAAACAAAAATGACAAAACTCCATAAGAAAAATCAAGATGCTTTTAAAAATATGAATCGTTGAAACTAACAGAGAATTTGATCGATTAAGTGATTTCAATTATTACTCTTTCGAAAAAAAGGCATGATCCGCTGAAAAGCTACTTTGCACTAACAATCTTAGACACAGCTTTGCGCTAAAAAAACCCGTATGAGATTTGTTGAGTTTTGATTCAAAGAAGACAGAAATCAAAAATTCCTTCTCTTTACTCAAATTCATTCAAGTAGAAAAGATTCCAGCTCGAAAATTACAAATATATGAATGGGCAAATTCTGAAGAGTACTTATATTCCAATTGAGAGACTTCATACAAATAGGGGGAGTGCATATTCTTGGTGAGACCTCACCCATAAAATACAGGGCGCCGCCTCCGCAAACACCAACTAAAATGCCTAGTGACCTTAGCGCAATTGTAAGTGAATTGGTTAAAGCTTCACCACCTGGAGAGTTGACTGATGTCAAAGAAAACTTGTTGGATATCGTTCATAGTGAGAACAAATCAGTTGTTACCAATTCGATAAGCAATTTGATTGAGACAAAAGGTATAGCCGTTAATGAGCGATTAATAGCCAGCAGATATAACAAAGATCCCAGCTCATCTAAATATAATGACTTCATTGGAAAGAAGAAATTCAATATTGATTTGGTCACTCAAACTGCTATTGATATCGAAGAATTCAAGCCTGATGTGAAGTATCCTGTTTACTTTGATCGGTTAGTCGAGGCCCTCGATATATATGGGGAGGACCATTATCCTTCACAATTTGTTTACACTATCATTCCGAATCCGAAAGGGGGATTGGAGATTATTCTCATCGGCGAGAAGTTAAGTCAAGTTAATTTTTACACGGGGCGTTGGAGCTCTGTGTATTCACTTGACAAAGAGGGCAATTTACAAGGAGATGTTTCTTTGGATATCCATTACTACGAAGACGGTAATGTCAGGCTTGAATTCGGAGAGACAACAGACAAAGTGGAATTGGATGAGGTCAGTGCTGATGTTATAGTGGAGTACATCCGGAACACTGAGAATAAGGCAACTTTGAAAATGATGGAAGATTTTTCTTTGTTGAATCAAAAGTACTTCAAGAATTTGAGAAGATTATTACCCATCACGAAGTCAAAAATTAATTGGGGCAAAGCCATAGGAACCTATCGATTGGGCTCCGAGGTCGTGAATACAAACTAAACGATCCTTTTTCCTGAATATAAAAGCTTTCTTAGGATGAACGATGTTCAAAGACCTCACTCGTTTTAAACATGTTGTAGTTTGTAGAACTGTATAACTATCGTCTCAATTCCATTTGAGTTTGAGTAAAGTCCACAAAATGAAAAATATAACCAAAAGAATCATGACGATTCTTGTCAAACTAGCATTTTTGCTCATAACATTATGTAAATCCCCACTTGACCTCTTGACCTTTGTCCAAAGCTGACCGAAGCTGTCACCTAAGTTGTCTAAAATCAGTGTGTCTTGCTGAACTCTCCCGTAAATATCACGGTCAACAGTTGTCCGGAATTGATGTAAAGTTTGAGAAAGTCTGTCAAAATCATTGTTGTTCTGTTCTTCTCTATGGCTGTATAAATTCGACATCTTCTCCCTAAACGGATTAACCTATTTCATATTTGAGTAATCTCATACATACTGCACATAAAATACTCTACGTGGAACTATCGAAATTAATATTCGAACCGCGGTTCCCCGAATGACTTACAATTGCTAAAATATATACTCAGTGTATGTCTTGTGAATTAAAATCTGCGAACATGCATGTTAGTACCGCAAGTTGAAGTGGTCACTAAAATCAATTTAACGTGGAGAAAAAGCCTTACCCTGATATTGCAGAGCAAAAGTGACATTTTCATTCCCAAACCCTGCGCTAGTGCTTTGTTGCTGTAAGTATCTTCCATTAGAATCTTGTGTCACACTACCGAAATGAAATTCATCAGCAGGGTAAAACAGCGATTCTTTTTGCATTATCTGATTCTTCTTTGTGATCGTTCGCTCCACAAGTTCATTATAAGCTTTAATTTCCTTGTTTAACAGATCATTAAGAACCTTTAATTCATCCCGCCGAGTGCTATTGTTTTCGATCATCTTAGCCACAATGGGCTTCACATGGGTGGTGCTGTTGTACATTTCTGTTACCTCTTCCTCTGAAACACTGTTCCAATCTGATGAGAGTAATGCTAGCAACTTGTCGACTTTCCTCAGTTCAACTTCAATTAATATTTTTTCCATCTTTTTCTCTCTGGACAACTCTTCAGGCGATTTAGCTACCACCGGGGTAACATAATTAAGAGGAAAAATTCCAATTTTTCCATCAGATAAGGAACCTCTCCACCAATCTCTATAGACTGACTCAATAACATTAATTATGTCACCCTTACGGAACGATAACTCATCTGGTTCATATGAAATCAAATCATACAAAGCACACACCCTCTTCACATTAGCGATAGTGGCAGTATCAGTATCCTGCATTGTGTTTTTTGTCGTTCCAGCTAAAGCTGTATTCGAGTTCTCTGAAGTACTGGTGCTGATTTCTTTCGCCAAGTGAGTGGCTGGAAGCGGTTTCGAATTTAAATAAGATTTTCTAACATTCTGTTCTCTTTCGTATTCCTGAACAGAAAGTTTGAGAGCTCTCTCGAATTCCAGATCTTCCATTTTTTTGTCTTGTGCTGTAAGCTGGAACTTAGCAGGCTTATCTGGCGTCAACTTGAGATACTTCTTATACTTCTTATGCACAAGATCGTGAGCATCAGTAATAGCCTTGAATGATGGATCTCCTTTAAGAGAATTGTACAACTGCTCAATTACCTCAACTATACGGAATTTCAATTCTTTGTGCAATCTCTTATCAGCTAATTTCTCGAGCAAGTTTTCTCTCAAGAAAGACAGCGAAGCAATTTCTTGCTGCATTCGAGACCCACAATTCTCTGCAGCTGCAAGTACTAGCGTTAGAGTACGGAGAAGTACATTAGCATCCCTTTTAGCTAATCTTGTCTTGAAAATCCTTATCGCTGACTTCGTGTTCGATTCAGGATCACTCGATATCAAGTCGCACGTATCCAAAATATACTGCCAGTTATCAGTAGTTAAATTTTCACTGGTCGCTTTTTGTATAGACCTTTCTAGCTCACTCATGTGGATTACAGAGATGGTCGAGGATTATGTAGAGTTCTAGGGTCACCCTCAAACAATAGTCCTGCACATAGACAACACTGTTGATATTTATTCGGAGACAATATGCTAACAAAGGGGCATAATATTCATTCATATTTACGGTCCATAACATCAGCTCATTTGGAGTTTGATGATTACCTAGGAAGATTTTCATCTTGCATAACAGGAATCTTTTGTACTGAAGCCCGGTACACCATGACACTTCGCAAAACTGGATCGTTTTCTTTTGCGAAAACAAACTACTCCAATGAGCAGATTAACCCCAAATTCAGATAACCACAGACGCAGAGGATCCTCAGTTGGCCAGATTAACTTGGGTGATACTGCTGGTTCCAGCTTCTCAACAATGAGATTGAGCCATTCTCAGAAACAGAAGCTGAGAACTCGTATTCAAGAGTTGAGTAAAGAGTCAAAAAGCGATCGTGCTATTTTGAAAAAGATGCACATCGCTTTTAAAGAACTAACCTTTCGGCATAGTTGGGTCAAACCAATGTTGATTTTGTGCTCCTCTTTAGGGCTTTATTTCGGCAGCGCTTCAGACACACCTGTTCATGAATTCATGAAAAGCATGATATGCGTATCTTATCCTATTGACGGGACAGATCAATATGGTAAAGGAGTTAACGATTTTCTATTCGTTGCTTATTACGCCTTATTTTTCACATTCCTCCGAGAGTTTTTGATGTGCTGTTTTTTCCGCCCTGCAGCTCACATCTGTGGAGTCAAAAAGCCTGGTAAGGTTGCTAGATTCATGGAGCAAGCTTATTCTATGTTCTATTACGGCTTATCGGGTCCATTTGGACTCTGGGTTATGTCTAGAACCTCTTTATGGTTTTTCGACACTACTGCCTTTTACATTGACTATCCTCACAAAACACATGATTGGTATTTCAAGGTTTACTATCTTGGTCAAGCCGCATTTTGGGTACAACAATCAGTTGTGCTTGTATTGCAACTTGAAAAGCCAAGAAAAGATTTTTACGAACTTATTTTGCATCACATTGTTACCATTGCATTGATCTGGTTATCTTATAGATTTCATTTTACGTGGATGGGGTTGGCTGTATATGTGACAATGGATGTTTCAGACTTTTTCTTGGCTACTTCAAAAACATTAAATTACTGTGACTCGCCATTAGCAGTTCCATTTTTCTTGTTCTTTGTTGGAGTATGGATCTACTTGAGACATTATATAAACTTGAAGATCTTGTGGTCAGTATTGACCGAATTTAGGTCAATTGGTGAATGGGAGTTGAACTGGGTTACACAACAATATAAGTGCTGGATTTCACAGCCCATTGTTTTCAGCTTGTTGTTTGCATTACAAATCCTCAATGCTTACTGGCTTTTCTTGATTATTAGAATTCTTTATCGGTACGTCGTGGGTGGAGTGGCTGCTGACGAAAGAAGCGACGATGAGGACGAAACAGAAGGTCAGGATTCCGAACCTGCTTCCAAGAAGGAAGACTAAGCGAGAATGTCTTCTTGCTCAAACGATTCAGAAGACAAGTCTGGAATGTAGATTCGCAATATAGATGACAATTGATAATTCTATGTACAGTGAAGCCTGAATTTTCAAACCTTATAGACTGGCTTTATATCCCGCGTAAGCCTCATGTCTTCTCTTAATTCCTTCGTTCGCAGCCTTCGACAAGACTCCCAAGATTAAAGAGGAGGCCCTCATTGAATCGTCATTGCAGGGAATTGGATAAGTCAACAAGGAAGGTTCCATATTGGTGTCACACAAACCAATCGTGGGAATTCTCAGTTTAATGGATTCCCCGATGCAATTTCTATTTTCCACTGGGTTTAACAAAACTATGAGATCAGGCTTGATGAGCGAGTCTTCATCATCCAAAACGACTTTTCCCGTTGGCTCATCGGCATGATTCACTTCTTTCTTCTGATGCCCACCAATTTGCTTTGAAACTTCTGTAAAATTAGTAATTGTTCCGGGAATCCATCTATGCGAAACGTAATAACCATTGCTTCTAATGGCAGCTCGTTCTAATGCTTTCTGCTGCTCTGGTTGCCTAGTTGTTCCAACATAGAGGATGATACCACCTTTAAACGCCACATTTTCTATGACTCTCGCTGCTCGTTTCAAGGAAGAGATTGTCTCATTTAAATCGATCAAATGTAAACCTTGATATTCACCATAAATGAAAGGCTGCGTTGAGGGTCTCCACAGAGCTCTTGCATGGCCCAAATGACAGCCGGCAGCTAAAAGGGTTGCAACGCTGACTTCAGAAAAAGCTTTAGGTTTCTCAACATCATCACTCGGGACATAAGTCTTAGAGACTTCGCTCCCAAGTAATCCTGAATGATGCATATGAGCGACATGTCTCAAGAAAAGTTCCTGTTTAGAATATGCTTTATAATCAGGAGTAGGTTTCAAGTTTGGATAGCGATTGAGAAACTCACTATTTGTTGTGGATTTAATTTTTTGAGAAAGCGCTTTGTCTTGTTCATCCATGTTGCTAGTTTCCACCGAGTCTAATTTTTCTATCCATGGCCTTCCAATCACTTCCTTTGATGGTAACTTCATACTTTCGAACAAAAATTGCTCAATTTGTTCATCTAATTGCCGTGTTTTATCCTGCGGCAACAGGTTCAACTGATTTTGTAAAGATTTGAGCCTATCAACAATGGAAGAAGTGGGGGTTGAGTTAAGTTCGCTGATCTGCTGTCTAGTCTTTTCTTTCAACTCACGTAAAGCTTTCTCCTTAACTAATGCCTCTTCTTCCTTTGCGAGTGCCTCCGCCAATGCTTTCTCTCTTAGTTGTCTTGCAGCATCAGGATCTAGGTTAATCGAGCCAAGACGCTCTTCAGCTAATGTTGAGCCCAATCTAAGATTGAAACCCACAGAAACTGGCACTCTTCTGAGGGTTTGGCCAATTTTAAACATGCGTGCAATGCTTGTTCGAATGTGTCAGATATTTTCATCATTTTTTCTACGTTCGCACACGACCGCATTTCTAAGGTGACGTGCTGCCCGACAACTCTAATGTCTATGGAAAGAATTCCCGCTGAAAAGTTGCCCATCTTCATAAAGAAAGTTCTTAATGACTCAAGCTACTCCTCTGTATCAGTTAATCTCATATTCATGAATACTGAAACCTTACATTTGTGCAAGAAAATCTTTTTGAGGCGATTGTCAATATCGTATATTAATTCTCTCGATAAAATAAATTTTCTTCACTTTGGGAGCCATCGCCATGTTACACAGTTTGTGAAGGAAAAAATTTCAACTTATAGGGGCAATTGTGCTGTTTATGGTTTTTGTGATCTTGACACTGCTTGTTATGGGTTATCAGTCTCAGGTAGAGTACTATTCTACCTTCTAGGACGGTTGGCGCAACTAGAAAATGTAAAGGTTCACATTAGAGGAAGTTCAGAAGTCACGCAGACTTCGGAAAGAACTTCAAGTGACACGGCAAACTATTGGCTCAGATATACTTGACTTTTTAATTCATTTCATTTAATCTCTTCGGCTTCCTCAGTTTCAGCCTCGTCATCCTCAGGTCCATTTTGTCCCAATTGACTAGCAAGGGCACTCAAATCAGCATTTCCGCCACTATTAGCAAGAAGTTGAGAGATATCGAAGTTTCCGGCTCCACCTTGGCCACCCATCATACTTGCCATGTCACTCATTCCCGGCATGCCACCAGCACCACCCATCATGTTTGCCATGTCATCCTCTTCGACATGCTCATCTTGCTCATCTTCATCAACCCATTTATCAAAGTCAGTCTTGATGTAATGCAACTTCAACTTCTCTTTCAAAAGTCTTGGCCAGAATTCAGCTTGAGCTTTTTTCTTTTGCAAGACAAACGTGATGCTATTTCCAGAATCACGTCTCCGCGACTTCTCTGGGTCGATTTCATCGTAGAATTCCAAATTCAACTCGTATTTAGTAGCTCCATCCGAAGAGTCCGCATTGAAGTTCAATGACTGACTGTTAAAATCAAGCTTCACATTGATTGGATCTTGTACCTGGATAGTAAGAAATAAAACATTCTTACTTTCATCTGAATCACTAGAGCGTTGAGCCCATAAAACTGTAGGATGTGTAGCCATTGTAAATCGTTGTAGAAGTAGGTGTATTCCGCGGACGAAATCCGGTGGAGGTTTTGTATCTCTATCACCATTCCAGAATATTCGATCACGTGATTGCGAAATAACCAAGGTTTTATGAAATGTAAACCTTCCTAATCACACCATTGCTTGAGCCAGATGTGAGAAGAGAGAAAATTTCTGGATATCTAAAATGTCTACTTCAAATTGCATGAAACATTCAAGATTTTTTTGGATTAGATATTTTATATCGATTGCTCAGGTGATTGTCATACAGCCTGTATACAGTACACTCATATTGCGGATAACGATAAGATAGACTATCTACAACACCCAAAGTATACGATGCTAGCCGAGCTACCTACCGAGATCCAGGTGAGACTACTCAAACTTTGTCCCAGCAGCTCCCTCAAGCTCACAAATTCATATTTTTATCTGCTATACAATGAGCTCTTCTTCGATAAGTTAACTAAAACATTTGGAGAGGATGCAACTCTTATAGTTGCTAAGATATATCCATGGTTACGCACATATATAAAATCTCTAGATTCTTTTCGATTTAAATCTAGAAATGTCATTGCCTCAAGATTGGAGCTTAAAGACATACTGGACGTTGAGGTCCCTAAATTAGAAGATGTCTTGAACGCTGAATACATCAAAGATTCATGGAAGTATGTCTATTCATTGTTCAGGAACAAAAGACTCTTCGCTGAATATTCCGACTACAAAATTGACGAGCCCACAAACTATGTATACAACCATTATGTGGAGATAAATCGAACATATTTACTCTCATACAATAAATCAATCTGGCTAGCTCCAGGTAAATATAACTTGAATATCGGGCTAGTTATAAAGCATGGAAATGGCCTTGGGACCACAAAATTCGAGATCAGACATAAAATGCCTGACGGAGAGGACCGGATAATGACCTTTTTTCCCCCAACAAATATCAAAGAAATTCTTCCAAAAAATCAATTTTGTTTCTTAAAAATTGCCGAGTTTGAGTTACCGTCAATAAATTCTGGCTACGCGAACGGCGACTTGGAGCATAAAAGACTCCATAAAATTCAGCTCACTATGGAAGAAATCGGGCTTTACTTGAAATCAGGCTTCAGTATTTATTTCATTGACATCTCTCTGCCGTCCATGATTTTCAATGACTACGATTTGCTTTATTACTCTTGCCTGGAAACGAACTACAAATTGTACATTAATTTACCACTAAAAAACTTATACAAAGCTCTCAATTACATGCAAGAACAGAGGCTCAACTCAAAATATGGTTCAGGTGATCCTGATTGTATTCGCGCAGAATATGATTTTCATTTTGATTTTGATAGCGATCTTACCTTTGCGGACCAAGATGAACAATTACTCGCCTATGCCAAGTTCTTTTTCAACAATTCCACCAATAAAAGGCATTTCAAATTCAACACAGTTTATCAAAAACGGCAATTTATTAATCGTTTCGGTGACTACAATTCGGAGACCAAAGCCAACTCTTGTACGTATGACAGAGAAGGGTTAAAATGGCGCATTCCCATTCTAGGGGAATTATGAAAATCTGGATAAACTTACCCAGCACTTTCAAAGAATTCGTAGCACTAGACCATATATATACAGTGTTTTTCAAAACTATTCAAACCAGCGCGACAAAATGATTCAAACCAGTGCGACAAAATGATTCAAACTAGCGCGACAAAATGTTTCGTACCCCTTCGCACAATCTTTCAAAACCATATGGACAAGTTGTTGTATACAGGATAATAAGGAAACCAGTTCAGTTCCGTCCGTTTTTCACCCTTGATTGGTATTGCAAGACTCCCAAATGTAGTACAAATGAGAAAATCCTCCAGATCTAAGATTTCAGAATATTGAATTTTAATAAAAGTTGGTGTGAAACATTACGCCATTTGGTTTGAACCATTTTGGCGCGCTGGTTTGAATGGTTTTGAAAAACACTGTATTAGAGAAAGAACAAACCGCGAGTCCTTTCCGGCTCATATAAATAGTTTTTTCTACTTAAGGAGTGAATCTACTAATAAAAGAGCCAACTTTACCGATATAACTTCCGGTAGTTTTAATAAATAAACAAAGCTCAGGAAAAACAACCAAAAAAAAATAATACATCTCACAGCATGAAAGATATGCAATGTTTAATTTTACCTCCATGTCTAATTCAATCAGCAAGGAACTGACAAAGATAATCAAAACTAAAAAAAATCCCCTACTTTTGAAAGCAGGCCAAAAATTTTGCCGGGCAATAAAAAGCATGTTGCCTTTCTCTTCGCACTTGGTAAAAAACACCGAAAAAGAAATACACCCTGAAGTAGAAATTGATTGGTGGTAACAGATATTCCTCTTAACATAAGATGCTTGAAATAGTACACCAAGAAGATGCATACAATGTTTTTCAAAACTATTCAAAGTGACACGCCAAAATGATTCAAAACAGGGCGAGAAAAACACTGTATAACCGGAATGTAGCTTATCAAAACTATATTCTTACCAATTAAAGAAACAAGCGTACTTCGAAAATATACTAATCAAATTGATCCAGAATAAATGAGTGAATAATGAAAGGCACAAATTAATCCAACCATCATCAAATTCAGAAATGCTCTTCGGAGGTATTTGCACATAATTTAAGAAACCAACCGTTTCTGAATTTCATGAGTCAACAAATTTATCTTCAAGAACAGGGGATGCGACATTAATGATTCTTTATTGACAGTCAATTATATTTATTCCTCGATCAATGAAAATTGAAAAGTGAATAACCTAAGGGAGTTAGAGTAGAAATAAAATATCAAATGAAAACTTTGTTTTGTCATCCTTATCAATATTCAATATTGTAGATTTGATCAGAACCATGTCTTAACATTTCAATGTTTCAAGAAAAAATATATCTTATATAAATAATAAACTTCTTAATTTCAAGTATAATTTTGGACATATTCACACATGGCTCAACGATATGAGAACAAAAGTTTTGCTATTGTTATGATATATTATACCCCAAAATTTGAAATATTTTTCAGCCATCAAATTTACATATCTAAAGTCTTGAGCAAGAAAGAGTGGCAACACATAGCAAATTACCTACGCCCCAATTTTATAATAATGAAAACTAAGTAATATAGTTATTGTTATAAAATGTGAATTCTCTAATGACACATTTTGCGTCCCTACCAACTAAAAGAGGAATAATTTTTAATTCTACAATAATTGATGTTAGTTTGTATATGATTTGAATTTTTTAAATTTTTGATGGTAATTTCAGACTTCTCTGAATTATATTTGACAAGAGAGAGAGGGCACAGTGTATTCATGACATCTGGGTAGAGAGTTATTCAATACAAAACACTCATTGATCGGCTTCATATGCTCACAGCCGGTATTTCTTTCTAACTTTATCGGTATTGGGTTAAACTAATTTCGATGATTTGTTTCGAATACACTGTGGGGAAAGATTAAGACAGGTAAATAAATGGTTTGGGTAAAGTTGGAGGAAATTTCAGACAATTATGAGAGATGGAGTGTTGGATATATAAGATTTTAAGTAGGATCTTATAGATTGCAATCCGATAGAAAGTAAAGTTTATGTGTCGATAGTTATTTGTCTTTTCTCATAATCGAATGAAGAATCATTATAGTTCAAAAATATAGAAATTTATGGATAAATTGAGTTTTTCCACAACGCGAATGAAGAATAATTGTAAGACTTTTATGCCTGGGACTGGAAGACAGGTGTTTTTGTTGTACATTTCTTCAACTTTGTATGGTAGCCAGAATGGAAGGCATTAGTTTTTATTCAGATCTTTATAGACTGAGAGATATATCAATTCTTACCAGTAATTATTGACAGCTTGATTCGGTACATGTGTTTGTATTTGTGATCATAGAGTGTTTACTACTACTACTACTACTACCACTCTTCACTATCATACTCTTCACCACTATGATACTGTCATCAAGAGACTAAGAGCTATACAAGTATGTAGAGTATCAGCAAGCACAATGGATTTGAAAATTGTAATGTAATAGACGTGTAATAATGATTCAGTAGTATCCCACTAGACATTCTATACAAAATACACTGACGTTTTAAAATGTTATACAGTGTTTTTCAAAATTATTCAAACCAGCGCAGCAACATGATTTAAGCAAACTAGCAAAATTAAACAAACGAATAATTTAAAAAGTTTCGAACCCCTTCGCACAGTCTCTCAAACCAAAAGGCGTAATGTTTCACACCAACTTTCATTAGAATTCAATATCTTGAAATCTCAAATCTGAAGGATTGCCTCATATGTCCTACATTTCGGAGTCTTGCAGTAACAATCAAGGTTCAAAACGGACGGAACCTAACTTGTTTCCTTGTTATGCTATGCTATTCACAACAACTTGTTAGAGGTTATGTGTATTGGTTTGTTTAATTTTGCTAGTGTGGTTTGAATAGTTATATCTGGATTTTTTTGTAACTTGCAAGAGCTCTAAGAAAAATTATACTTGGGCTAGTTTAAAGCGCGGTTACTGTGATTTAATGGGGTTTGGCTGAATTTTTGAGAGTCATTTTTACTCCTATACAGTGTTTTTCAAAACTATTCAAACCAGCGCGCCAAAATGTTTCGAACCAAGAAGACAAAATGTTTCGTACCCCTTCGCATAGCCTTTCAAACCAAATCGACATGTTGTTGTATACAGGATAACAAGGAAACCAGTTCAGTTCCGTCCGTTTTTCACCCCCGTTTTTCACTCTTGATTGGTACTGCAAGACTTTTATCCCAAATGTAGTACCATAAGAGGCAATTGTCCGGATTTAAGGGGTGATTTCAGAATATTGAATTCTAATAAAAGTTGGTGTGAAACATTACGCCATTTGGTTTGAACCATTTTGTGTTTTTGGTTTGAAACATTTTGTCATGCTGGTTTGAAACATTTTGTCACGCTGGTTTGAATAGTTTTGTCGCGCTGGTTTGAATACTTTTGAAAAACACTGTATATGTAATTTTTGATAATAAGAACCTTGAAACAGAGCATTAGCTAATATAACTGTGATGTGTAGGCATAGTACAATTGACTGTCAATATCTGCAAGGTTTGACTTTGTCTCGAACTTTGATGCATTCAAATACACCTTCAAATCCAGGTCAGAGGTTTCAAGTTTTCTTCGCTGTGTATAAAATGCGGACGCGGAGCAAGGAATGTGTGCTAGTTGGAATTGAGCCCTGTATACCAGCAAATCAGCATCGCTCACGGATAAGTCCTGGTCACATTCACTTCTCAATGTGTGACTGGAATCGTCCTCCTTCAACACATTTTTTTGGAGCCATTTACCAGATCTAAAGCCTGCGAGCTGGCCCAATCGGGATTGCAAGAACAATTTCAACGCCTTCGAGTTATTGCCGTTGTAATTCTCTGGTTTTAGAGGAGAGTCCGCTTCAGAATCATTCAACTCATGGTTGCCAATGGAAGGTTCGTCGTGTTCTTCAGAGCGTGCTTGATCTTCTTTGATTACTAAATTTGCATCGTATTGTTCCCTACTGTCTTCATGAACTGTTTTTTTGAAGTAGGGTTTTCTGCTCTCAAAAGGACTATAGTCGAAATTTTTTGCAATAATACTGGAGTTTGAAGGAAAGTATCGAACATTTGAGTTCATGTTGAACTGGAAAAGCTCCAAAAAAGATTGAAAGTTCCGTGATCCATAGCATTCATTAAACCAAAAGTCATTCGCTTCTTGTTGCTCTGAACGTTTGAGAACAGATGAGTGTAGCTCTTTGTCAATTAACTCCGCTCTTGATCTTAAAAAATTCATATTGAACCATACTTTGTAACTGGTTTTAGTAAGGGCATTTTGTTGTGAGTTTTGGTTGTGAAGGTAATAATCGTTCTGCATCTCCCACAATTTCAATTTTTCCGGATCATATACATAATTGCCAAGAAATAGATTGATGGCTTCTTGACGTATCAGGTCCATAAAGGAGTTGGAGTAAATTCTCTTGATGCTATTAAGCATATCTCGAGTATGAGATGACCACTGGTTGATTCTTCGGTATGAATCCATTGTGTTGACTAAATTCGAGCCTCCATATTGCACTGCTATGGTATCTCCATGGTCATGGAAAATTTCCGTAAGAATATTGATTAGGTCAGAGTCATAATCCAAATCTGTCAACAGAGATATGAATCCGAGACTTTGTAACTGTTGCGAGAGAGCTTCTTTGCAAATAATAAATTGAGCAGCATTTGTTCGATCTAAACAATCGATGCAATTTGTTCTAACAACTCCTTGTTGTATTTTTGTGGAATTAAGATCGTGACCGTTGTGAAAAAACCCCGTCTTTCTTATTGCTTCTTTTGCGATGTTTTGCAAAGGCGATATCACATCAAGGTTCTTTTTTGAATGCTTAGACATGTCAAAAGACTGATAGATAAGTTTTTTGTCTGTTGGCAAGAACTGGTTCAAGTACTTGATACAATTTTCGAAATGATGATTCAATTTCAGCTCCCGGGGTTGCTTCTCTTTAGTTTTGATCAAATTCAAAATTATTATCGGCTGGCCATATCTTTGAAATAAATTGTTGAAGTGTATGCCTGAGCTCTGGTAGAAAGGGTCCGACAAGTTGATTTCAATTGGAGGTTTTGGTAACCTGTTCAAATCCTGTGTCCAATATAGAGGAATTGACCCTCGATGTTGAACAAAACTTGTGTATCTTGAATTTTTGTAAAAACCATGCTTAGAGTCATGGAAAGATGATGTTAACATATCCGAGACAATTTGCTCAGTTTCCACTTCGTTTGCCACATTTCCAGTATCATTAACACCTCTCTTCAAAAACCTTGCTCCTGCAAAATGATGGGATCTTCGAGCAATTATTGTGATGTAAATCTTCCGCCCATAAATTGAAATATTAGCCTGATCAACGAATCCATGGATAATTGGTTGAAACCAGTCAAATGCGGCAAAGTCCACTTGGTTTAGAATTGGTTTTAAAAGCAAATTGTTCCAAATGAACCGCTCGTTCACTCCCGTACCTCCTATGCTTGGCTTCTTATGAGACTCTCGATACATGGAGGTATCTGTTCTCTGTCTGAGAATATTTGTTTGTAACGAATTAGTAACGTCGTACGTGTAGCTGAAATAAAAAGTCTTTCCTAAATCCAAGTATTTAAAAATGGACAAAAGTCTGTCTTCATCGCTATACTTTTCTGGACGCCTGTAATTGAATTCAAGAGGAATTAATTTAGTTTCGTCAACATGATAAATGAAATGCCCTCCCAAGACTGCCACTTGACTGCATTTGGTGATAACAGACAAATAATATCCTCTAGTAAATTTGATGAAACCCAAGAGACCAAATGCTTGAGTTATTCGATGAATACCACCTTCAATCGATTCATTTAGTCCATCAAGTAATTCGGCCATATCTTTGCGTGTGTAGAAGTAACTTTTATCCTCAAGCAAAGTTAGGGCAAAATCACTGCCAGCTTCACAAGATATTTCGATGATTCTAAAAAGGCTTTCTTTAGCATTACTGCCTACTATGTACATAGTGTGGCAAGAATTGTAAATCGTGAACTTCTGTAATATTATTCTCTTGTTGCTGGACTCGGGTCCCCCCTGACCACTTATGATATCTTGATTTATTTGAAGAATCGCAGTGGCATCGTCATTTTCATTTGGGGCTTCTAAGGGATATGAAGGTGTGGTATTGCTAGTGTTTTCCATGAACTTATATCTGTTGCCCACCGTACTGTCACTTTGCTACTCCGCATGCGTTAATTACTGCGCTGAAAATTGTTGTTGTTTATCCTGTGTATAGTCACAGCTCACTGTGCTGCAATAGTCTAAAATCTTAAGTCATCATCCAATCTTCGTCTTGTAGTCGCACGTCTTTTAGAACCATTATAATCATCAACCTCTCTTCTCATGTTTTCTCGCTTAAGTCGCCTAGAACTTCTTTCCCGCTCAATCTCTCTCTTTTCAATCTCCCAAGGACTCAATATCTCAATAAAAGGTTCCCAGACAGCATTACCATTGTGGATACTACTATCAGTCCGTATACGGATATTTTTTTCGAAAATGAGTCCAGCCAACTGTTGATACTTGTGAAGGTCATGGTTGTATGATCCGTCCGCTATTTCTTTTTTCAATCTTAAAATCATTTCGTGGAGACTATGTGCAATAGCAGGTTTGAACTCTAAGCTCAACCCCATATCAGACACAACTATTTCTGCGAAATCTTCAGGAGTAATATCATTTTGCTTAAGATCCCATTCAAATTTATCCGCGTACAATTTCTTATCCAAGTTGACTGACAAATCCACAATTACATGGAATTCCCCGTTTGAAGGTAATTGCAAGCTCGTTATAAAGTTGTAGTCTTCAATTTGCTTGTTGATCGAGTCAACGATTTCCAGGTGGACCAGTTGGGGGAGCTCTAGTTCTCCGCAAAGTAGACTTGCAAATCTTTCTGGCGAGACAAGTGATTCCCCGATATTCCACATGAAAAAATCAACCAATTTTGAAGTTCCCCCATTGTACTCGATATTTAATTTTATCGGAATGAGAACATCGGCAGACGAAATATTAGACAAATCAGTCTCGCTCTCATTCTCCGTAGCACGAAAAGTTCTGGCGGGCTTCAACAAATGCTTTTGAACAGCAGTCGAATTACTCGTGTTTGCTATCGAAAATGGAGTGTTTGGATTGGCCTCTTCCTCATAGTCGAAATCCTCATTGACATTGTCAAACTCTGCATAATTAATTTGTTGAGCATTCCTCTTAGCAGACCTTTCCTGGGGAACATTTGTTACTATAAGGGCATTTTCCAGGTCCTTGCTTAATCTAGAAGTGAGACCAGTACTGAGAGCTTGCGGATTGAAGGCATGGTTTTGATAAGTTAAAGACATATTGATGCTTGTAAGTTCATAAACATGCGTCTCTCAGTGAGCACGAAAAATCGCGTCCCCGTCAAGTAGGTACCTGCACGACTGTTCCTCATCTTGTTTACCACAAATGAACAGCCAAACAATATTGAATAAACTACTGGATGAGTCAAGTTTTGATTCTGTATATACTGTTGAGCGATTTCTTAAAGAATTTAGACATGATATGAATTCAGAAATAGCACATGAACTATATCAAATTATAGTGAAGCAACGTACGATTGCAGTTACAAATGTCAAATCAAACGCCGACACCAGCCTTCATTCATTCGAGCGCTCAGGCTCAGAAAAGGGAAGTGTTATCCAGTTCTCAATGGAGAAACTAATTGAAGATTTATCGGTTGCGGTTGAGTTAGGTAAAACTCATCTAGATTTGATGAAACAAGACACTAAGCATGATCTTCGAGAAATGGATCAAAGACTAAGCGATGCAGATGATTGTCTCTCGAATTTAGAAACCCTCCCTAGTGCTGAATTTGTAGGAAGTGTTCCTTCTAAAAAATGCATCCATTTATTTAAGAAGAGCTAGGGGCATATCTCAGCGGCCCACTCCAATTCTTCGTTGCTTTCAGGCCCCACCCACCTCCAAATATCAAATGTCCAATTAAGATCATTTCTGTCTCCAATATAATGTGAAGTCTCAACTGCGCCAAGTGGGTGCTTCCAAATGTAAATTAGCTGCCCAACTCGCGAGTGCACGAGGGCCATGGCGCACATTGTGCAAGGTTCATGGGTGGTATAGACCAATAAATTATGACACAAGTACCCTAGATTGGAACTCTCCACAGAATTGCGTCTCGATGACAATTCAGATTTTGCTATCGCTGAAATTGCACTCATTGTGCTATGTAGCAAGATATTCTGATGACTCTCATCATATGCTATCTGAAGAATTTTAATGGTATCTTCCTCGAAGTCTTTATTGGCGATTATAGTTACCACACGCTTGCTCGATTTGGCCTTTTGGATGAGTAACGCTATTAATTTGCGTTCATCTTCTATGTGGAACTTAGCTGTAACAAGCTGTTGATGGTTAGGATTTCCTTTCCAAGAAAGTGGCCAAAATTGATCACTCCATCTCAATGCAACTTCTTTTGTGTAGGGAATTTCGATGGGAATTTTGTGCTTCCGCAAGTGATCCTCGTCGAAATCTGGATCAAATTTATTTCTTAGAAGATCCAAAACAAACAGCTTATGGCTTACTGCATGTACTGAACATAGAACTGACGTAATGTAGGTGGTACCTCCAACACACAGCTTTTTGAATCTCTTTATGTGACTGTAATCAGAATTATCAAGCGGTTTCAAAAAATTTTCGATGAAATTCACTATTGCCTTAGTCTGCTGAGGAAAAACATCACAAACCCACACTGCAGTTGTCAAGGGGTCATTGCTAAGTCGATGTTGACAATTTGAGCGCTTGATCTGTTTCAAACAATTGGCCAACGTTGAATCCTGTAAATTAACATTGGCAGGTACTTTTAATTTACCCATAACTAAATTCCCTGTTAGTGTCGAACAAGCATCTTTTTTCGCGTAAAGTATGAAAGTAGACAATCCTCACATGTCCGAGGTGAAACCTTTGAGGCGAGTTTTAGTTGATTTAGGAATCCAAGGGAGGGCGACTAGCCGTCATACGCAAGAAGGAATAGAACTTAAAGACCGCTCTTTTGAAAATTTTTTGAACCAAACATTGGTAGAACTAAGGAAAGAGTCAATCCCCTTCGTCGATGTAAGCAATCAAGAGAAAAACGCTTACTCATATCTGGAATTCATCAAAAGCATATTAGAAAAGACTGGTTTGGTGACGAAATCAAACAGTCATAATGTTTGCGAGACAAGTTTTTTTTGCAGTCAGTTGAATCACTATCATTGGGAGACTCTTTGTCTCTACATCGGACGTCAGAACTTCCTCAAATTGCTTTGTGCTCTGTCGTGTTTCAAACAAACAAATTCAAACCTTTTGTTCCTACCTCTGCACGACTCAAAAAGCTATAAATCACACCTTGACAAAAAGATGTTGAGAATCTCTCAAACGTATTACAGGTGGCGCCCTTCAACTCTTCGGACTCGATTCATCACGACAAATTCCCAGAAAATCCTATACTCAATATTAGAATATAATGACGAGCCTCGAAACATGCCAAAAAAATACAGAAAACTTCAGCGACTACTTCAAAGGATGTGTCAAAACGAGGCAAATATTGATTACTCTTCAATTTTGGGAGATGTTCTCACACAAAGCAAGTCTGACAAAATTTTCGATAACTGTACTCCTTTTGATGAAGTATCTCAGTTTGTTTTACAAGTCACGAGTATAATTTTTCCCCACGATGCATTTGGATGCAGAGAAAATCAAAAGCTTATGAAGAACTCAATTATAAAGTTGTTGAAGACGTCAAAGAATGACCCTATGGATTTGGATAAGGTTGTCTCAGCAATGAAACTTAGTTCCATCAAATGGCTAGGCAAATCCGACTCGATTAGCTCATTACAGGATTTAGCAATGAGAAGAAGTACATTGCAAAAATTCATGAGATGGATCTACACAAAATTTTTGACGTCGGTTGTAAACAACTTCTGGTATGTCACTGAGAATGTAAATGACACTACTGATTGTGGTATCAGAGCCTCATTTTTCCTTCACAGTGTATGGAGGGATTTAACAACTTCATGGTTGACGAGGTACAGCAAGAAGTACTTATACGAGGTCTCCGAACACGATGAGCTCGAAAGTCACAAAGCTGAGTTAAATTTTGGAGTCTTGAGATTGGTTCCAAAAAAATCTGACTTCAGGCCTTTGTGTGTACCACGCAAGAGAGTGAGTTGTATTGCTGAGGCTAAAGATTTTGACGACGAAAAGGGCAGACGTGCCTTCAAAAATCACGACTTCAATTTCATTCGCCCAATTCGAGACGTTCTCAGATTTCAGCAGGCCAAGAAGATCAACGTTTATCACAAAATACATCCAAAATGTTATTCAGTGAGAGACATTGGTATGCACATAAGTCTTTTCAAAAACAGATTATTGTGTTTTAATGAGGGAAAAATTCCCATTTTGTTCGGGGTTCAGTTCGACATGAAGCAATGCTATGACAACCTCAATCAGGCTAAGATTATCAGCTGCATAGAGGACTTGTTTGAAAGTGAGCACATTCAAGAAGATTTCATAGTCAAGAGGTATCTACAATATTCTTCGAGATCTAAAAATACCAAGATATATAAGAGGGCCCGCTCATCGATTAAACAAAGAAAAAATGTTGAAGAGCTCGATTTTTACCGATACAAACCAGCCAAGGTTAAAGCTAAAGAGGGCTTCATAGAGAAAGCAAGAATTTTCAAATTTTCAAAAGACGACATACTAGATGTTGTTAGAAATCAAGTGCTAGAGTCAGTTATGAAAATTCCAGAGTTGGGGCAAAAGCATTTCAAAAGAACTATAGGCGTGTTCCAGGGACTCCCACTACTGGAAACTTTATGTGATATTGTTTACGACGCTCTTGTTAATAATGTTCTTACATCTGAGAAAAAAAACGAATTTGAAACATCTCTTCTTTTGAGATTAGCAGACGATTTCTTATTCATATCTACCAAAAAAACCGATTGCGATATAATAATGAGCCGTGCCAATTCCGTCGAAGCTCAAAATTATGGAGCATTCGTTCATCAAGAGAAATGTCACGTGATTTCTTCAGAAACATCAGAAATCTCAACTACTTATTTCTTGGGCCTTCAGATAGGCTTGAAAGACTTGAGTATTCGCAGATGCGACTCGCAAAGGGTGGTCCTATCAAATAAGACAAAGAGATCATTTGAAGCCACTTTGGTCTACCTTAAATGGAGATTCAAACTTAAACTCTCGAGTTACTTACTTGATTTGAATTTACTGAGTATTGATGTCGTCGGTGCAAATATTTCAAAAACAATTACACCGATTATTAATTCTGCGATGTCTGAATTTCACAGTGGATATCGAGACTCAGAAATGACAGCTAAACTTGAATTCTTTCTTTGCGAAATGATCTCCATTGTCGTTCACGAGTTTAAAAAAATCAACGCAAACTCTTCATTCTCCGATTATATTTTCAAAGCAACTTGGAATGAAATTGCTTCATTTGCAGCGAAGGAGGGGCTTTCAATGCATCGGCTCCAATATCTTCTTGGTTAAATTCGATTAAACCAACCCGAAAGAGTTTTTAAAGTTTTCTGCATCCTTAAGTTGCCGTCTCTTTTCGAGTTCTTCAATACCCCCGGATTTCTTGAGTTTGTTGTCACCCACAAATTCACCAAGTTCTTCTTGAAAAGGCGAAACTTCCATAATTTGCCGTTCTTTCTCTCTAGCCTTTTCGGCTCTAGCAATAGCATCCAATCTCAGATCATGATCGGGGACAAGAACCGCGACTTCTTGAAGAACAGCATCCCTCACATTTAGTATGCTTTCACCTGGCTCCGTTATATTAATTCTGTTTGAAAATGCATTTTTCCGCACTGTCTGTTTGCTCTGCTCCAAGCTGCATCTCTCTATGAGATCGAAGGTTTCTTTTATCTTTTTAATATCCTCGTCTAGGTCACGGGTCAAATCGTCTTGTAGATTGAAAAATTGTTGCTCTTCACATACCTTGTCAAGTTCGGACTCCCATACTTTTTTCCAAGTTGGTTTTCCTTCTCTTATGTAATTGCAGAGACTATCAAGTAAGGACTTGGCTTCTTCGATCTCCTTGAATGTGGATTTAAGTTGCTTGGGCCCTAATCTCACTCCTCTTTGAGCGACATCCTTCCGAAGTGCTTCCATCATATCTTGTAGATCATCAACTCTCGTTAGTAATGAGTCCGAATCCTCCGAAAGTTTTGCATAGCTCTCATCCATAAATGTTCTATTGGACCCTGATGAACTCTCCTCCAAAAACTTTTCTTTCAAAACCCGTAGCTCAGAGCAAAAATTGTTGATAGAATCTCGAATTGTTTGGTTACGAGAAGATTGAGCCTGTTTTAAGGAATTGACCTCTATGTGAAGGGATTGCAATTCTTTAAAGTAAGTCAAATTTCTAGCTTTTTGTCCTTGAGACAGATCATCAACATTTGAAGTAGCATTCACGGGCTGATTTAAGCTTTTCGATGAAATAGACTCCCCCACTTGTGAAATGATTTTTGACACTGCACTATCAATTTTCAAATCCAAATTCTCAAATTTGTCCTCCAACAGTTTGAGCTTTTCATAGTTGGCATCAGTATTGGCATTTTTGAGTAGTAGAAGCGATCCAAGCTTTATTTCATTCCCGATAGAATGCTCTTCTAATTCAAAGGATACTCCCGTTTGAGTATCCAAAATATAAATATCGGGAAAGGTAGAGCTTCCAGGAGAATATGCAAATTTTTCCACAAATAGAAGTCTTAAAGTTGCCAAAGATAGCGGTAAATCAACATAGACTTTTTTAGTTTGCTCATCGAGACGCAAAAAAATGTAATTGGCGTCATTGCGAGATGATTCAGTTGATTTTTCGGTCTCCAGGACATGTGTCGAGTCTTTAGAGTCACTAGATTGTGGGATTTTGAGCTCAGGTGAAATTTTAGGCAATTGAGAGGTATTGAAGTTTGTGAGTTTGGCAAATTGATAAGCACTGAACCTCTTAGAAGCCCGTCTCAGTATAACGTTTCCTTTTTGAAGCTTTGCCAATGCCTCACTTGAATCTGAAATTGCATTCTCCGTCGCATGCTCCTGTGATCTGTCATTTGGTTCGCTTTGGGACTTTATTTGCAGCTCAGTCAAGAACTTTGATCTTTTGGACAAGCTCGGCTTTTTACTCTCTTTGACACTAGAGTTGGCATCAGAAGTGCTTCCCGATGAAATGCGTTGTGATTGCTGTAAAGCGAGTTCTGCAGCTAGCTCCTTAGCTTTTGTTTGTTTCACTTTCAAGTTCAGAAGCAAGTTAACGATGATTTTCCTAATGTTTGGAAGAAATCTATCCAAATTTTCTTGAGTGGGAGCTTCACTCAAGGCAGATTCTAAAACAATTCGGAGAGCTTTGGGCACATCACCGACATCCGATATATCAACACCTGCATTTGTAAAAGCTTTAGCAGCGGCTCTAAAATCATTCCCTAATTTCACATACGCATCAGATACAAATTTGTCATCTTCCTCTTGCCTAGCCCATTGCGTGAGACTTTCGAGAAGATGTTTCGTAGACACCAAAAGCCGGGTGACGCTACTCTCTATAGTACTCATGGATGCACTTCTGTTCATTGGCTCCTTGGATGCTGATCCATGGGGGCTAATTTGTCCAGACATGTTGGATTTACCACTTTAAGAAAGACAATGTAATTGTGACTGCGTGTGGTATCCGCGACTACGCAGGAACGAAACTACAACTCTTTTGATCGCATCTTTTTTCATAGTAAAAATTAAGAAACTACACGAGATTTATGGCGAGACACTTAACAAACATGTAAAATTTAATAGCTTGATGTCTTGATATTCTTCAAAAGCACATTAAGTTTTTCAGTGTATGGGTTTTTAAAGGCTAACAAAAAGTTGAATTAGCAATAGCGCCTTTGCAAAGACATACTAAGTAAATTTCAGGAAAAGTACTTAGTAACGTTGGCTAAATTTGAATAAGGGCGCATGATCTCCACCGCTTTCTCATGAGGTAATGTCCCTATAAGAGTTCGAGTCACGGTCACAATTTTTTGAACAGGTTCTCCGTTAAGAGCATGACTTGCTAATGCCTGGAACACAGAATCAATAATTTTTGGATATTGACCTTGAGTAGCAGGATGTTCACTTTGTACTAAATCTGCAAGAAAATCGTAAACGAAGGATGCTGCTTCATCATCGTTGATAACTGGAAGAGCAGCTACCCATTGAGCCAACACTTTGTCTAAATCAGGAACTAAAGAGTTACAGCTGCGACAAATCTTCGCTATCGCTGCGATACAATTCTCAGTAGCATGCACATTCTCCTCGGACCTAGCATCTTGAAAAGTTGCAATATTCAAAAGAGCAGGTAAAGAAGTGATGCAAATATGACCGTACTTTGGACCACCATGCTGCGCAGCGATACCAATTGCATATGCAGACACCTGCCGGATATTTGCATTTGGTGAGCTCAAACACTCAGAAACCACGTACGTGAGGTAGGAAGTTTGGTCAGAATCATTACCACAGTGTTCCAAAACTTCACAGATAATACACAAGGCGCATATCTTGATGTGTGGATTTTCATCAGAAATGAAAGAAGAAATGAGAGTGGCCAAGTTGCGCTGGTATTCATTCAAAAAACTCGATTTTGCATTCCTGAAGAGTGCTGATACAGCCTTGTTAATCTCATCGAGAAGTTCTTCATCAGTGTACTCATCATCATCATCACTGATATCCTCTTGAAACTCATCATCGTCATTCTCTCTCTGCTTAATTCTCTCATAAATTCCAGTCATGTTCAGAGCCAAAGCTTTTGCTATTGCGTGCAATTGTTCTTGAGACAAGGAATTTGCCCCCAAAGAATCAACACATTGAACTAAAGTACCATAGTAAGCGACGAGCAATTCAGGTACTGGGTCATTAGTTATCGCTTCAACTAGTTTAGAGCAAATCGAGGACCAAATAGTTAAAGTTTCCACGGAATCATTTGAGGTGCCGTCAATTGTACACTTCAATAATGCGGCTAAAGCTAATGATGCAGAGCCTCTCACTCCGTCGTGCAAATAAAACTCAAGAGCAGGAAGAGCAATATCTTGAACAATTTCTTGAACCCAAGGAAGAAACAGGCCTTTTAATTGAGTGGCGTAAAGACGCAACAAATCCATAGCAGAAGCTTTGTCATCGAGAGCGGCAGTATGCACTGCAATGAGTTTTCCAGATAGGCTTATCACATCCCATTCGTCATTGTTGCTAAATTCTTCAATTTCATCTTCCTCGAGGAGTGAAATATCTTGAGCAGCTTTGGCTGTTGTCATGAGAGGGGGCAACACAGCGGGTAAATAAGCCAAAAAGTCTTTTCCACTAATCTGACAGATTCTTCCCCATCCTTGCTCGAGATACTGCTTGACTGGATCATCAACATCGCCAATAGTTTCTTGAAGAGCGCCCATAGCGGAAATTAAAGCTTGACTGTGAGGGGCAAAATTGTCTCTTCCAACAGCCACTGCAATAAGTGTTGCACACTCAATGCACTTTGCAGTGAGCATTCTGTTTTCGGGACCGAGATCTGATGTTAAAAAACCAATCAACATCGGAAGCAAAGTATCTTGATACTTAATAAACTTTTGCCCTGCAGCATCAGCAATTATGGCAATGGTTGTAAGGACCTGTTCTTGAACGTACCTTTTGGGCGACTGCAATAGTCCCAAAAGATTACTAAGCAAGGTATCTAGGTACGGCTCCAATACTTCCTTTGTGGCAGCCTCAGAAAAGTTAACTAGGGCAGCAGCAGCATGAGCTTGGACTCTAGGTACAGATTTGCTTGTAAGTTTCGAAATCAACGCTGGCAAAATTCTATCACCGGAAGTTCTCTGTATCACGTCAGCGAAGTCGGTGGACATCTGCCCTAATGCGTTGCAGCACGCATACTGAACCCTAGAGTGTTCATGATTCAACGTAGGCAAGACCATGTCCAATAGTCTGGGGATTTCAATAATCAAAACATCTTGACAGCCTTCAGCAGCTGAGGACAAAGCCATCAATGCTGCAAAACATTCTCTCCAATCATTGGATTGGATCATAGCAGGCAAATACTGAAACAACGGTTCAGCAAGAGCCCGTCCACCCAACTTTAGCGCAACTCGGTCCAAAGACTGTCTAGCCGCATCATATTCAGGTTCATCATCATAATCATCACTATTGTCATCGTTATTCCATTCGGCTGCATCATCGTCATCTAAGCTGACTTCAGTCAACATTAATAAGTTCACTAATACCATGGAGGTGGTGTAGCTTGGAGTCTGTTTGCACATTGCTGGAGATGTCTCCGAAAAAGTCGTCAATAGTTCCAATGCAGACAATCTTGTGTTGGAGTCCAACTCTTTGTTCTTAGCAACACCAGAGCAAAATTCTATAATAGTTGGAAACATATTTTTGAACATTTTTGGAGCAAGCTCAACGAGGTCTATCAAGGACTGTAATACGTTAGAAAGTGCTTCATCGTGCCTGTTTTCCAAAAATCTTGGTAAAGAATTCAATAATGAGGGCAACAAAGGTGTCAAAGATTGCCAGGTCTTCTTTGGAAGCTCACGGAAGAAAGAAACAAAGGCTGTGCAAGCAATGATACGGACTTCATCATCTTCATCAGCAAAACCAGCTTCAAATACTGGTAAAACACCATTAACCATATTCTTTTCAATTATTTCTGGTGAAGATGACAAGATTCGAAAAGCGGATTCACGAAAGCTTGGATTTGAATTTCTTGCAGCTTGCATGATCGCAGGTACCAAGTCCGGCCAGCTCCCTGATGGAGATCCATCCTCTTTGGCGACCTCGGAAATAGCATCGGAGATTTTTCTTCTCACTTGGGGCGACTGATCTGTCGCGAAGCCTTGAAGAAGGATACTTCTGATTGTCTTTCTCGATCCTTCATCTAAGACTCCTATAGTTCTGTCGCTAATGCTGTTGTATGCTTTTGGCGACCTGATGGCAGTGCGTCTAAAAAGAACAGCCGAAAATGACTTGGATAGGTCATCAGCACCGTTGACTGCGTTTTGGGCCAAAAAAATTAGAAGGGGGCCAATTCTCAGCTCTTCCCTCCACTCAGATTCAAATGATTTTTCAGCTGCCGAGCGCAAGGAGTTGTCTGACGACATCAAGCCTTGAAGCAAGTTGTTCAATGTCGTAGCGACTTCTGAGTTCATTGAAAAAGTTTATCTTTCTTTGCTTCAATAGTAATGCCGGTAGCTTAATGGCGAAAACAAGTTTATTGTTCTTTGTTTGCGTGACTATATCCACCTTTGTTTTTCAACTTACAACAGTCGGAAGGAGAGTGCATCGAATCGAGAAAAATTATCAGCACTGCATATTATTCATTCTTAAGACACCGCGCGCACAAATGTTACATCGTAAGAAAGAATTGTGCCAGAATTCTATTGATTGCGCGCTTGGAATTGCAATAACTACGAAGTTATAATCTTAATGACCTCGAGTTGCATCAATTCCTAATGATATCTACTCAGGTGTTTTGTTCTCTGTCCCTGAAATTGAAGACGGTTCAATACAATTATATCTCCATGTCTACAAAGATTTTTAACCCAAATGTATCATCAAAATATCATGGCGGATATGGGAAAATGAGCCTTTTTCAATGATCCCCACAAGATACTCAAAATAAGCTTGTTTGAAAATAACTAATATGAATTCTTAGCTTTTTTTAAGGATAAAATTTGTATAATCAAAATGCGCCTACAACCAATACGGGCATATCACTGATACGCTCTCAACTGCCTTAGGCAAACGAGTGTATGTGTGCTGGACTAAAAAAACGAATCTAAGCAACCTCGTCGATTCTTTCAATTAAGGGTTTTAAGCTAGAAAGATCTGTTTTCGAAGTATACTCGATTGTTCTCATTTATTTTTATAGTGTTAGACTCTCAATATGTAGCACCTGCCTCCACGAATGAATAGAACCATGCTAGTTGATCTGGAGTCGTGCAGCCGCATTGACTCATCGTCCATCTTCTGAGGCACGAGGTTTAAGCGTGACTAATACCTCCTTCATACGTCGTGTCTAAGTCCATATAATAATTCAGGATTTTCCTTAGGGAACCATCCACGAACAAAAATGTTCAGTTCCCCATTGCCCAAGATATACAGAGAGTGAAAAATATTTTGTTTGCTATTGAAACTGCATCTTTTATCCATAAGAATGAGCCAACTGAATAAACACGAAACAAATTATCACAACATCCATATTAGTATTATTACTTACCTTTATAATGATGCCTATAAGATGAGATGTCGCTGAAAATGAAAGAAATTTCAATTTTCTAGCACAATCCAAATCATAGAAGCTAAAATATGGGACAAAGCAATTTATTTGGATCATCAGTGGCAGTATCGTTTTATGCGCAAGTATAATAGCTGGCCCTTCTCAAAAAGACTTGTGGTCAATATCTCTTCAGCTGGTAAACATCAAATATTTGAGCGCCTTCATAGAATACAGCACTCTAGTTATTATGAGGACAGAAAGGTATTTTAATGAGCTTAAACCTCTGATTATATAAAATCAATCAAGCCTCCAACTAAAGAAAATTTTCAAGAATATAAAATTTCTATTTTACATTTAATCTTCATTTGAGAGTTTTCGCTCCTGGGGTTTTTGCGATCATTTTATGTCGTGTTTGAGACCATGCCGAACTCTGTGCTTTTTCTCACAGAGTTATGTAAACTACCCTCTTGTACCAGCTCCTTTTTTACTTCCGCCTCCACTATCAAAAAAAAAGTACTTTTTTTGATACTTTAAGACAAGATAAGACACTTCAACCATATACGGTATGGAACAGAACGACCCAAATTTCGTTACCACAAAACGTGGAAAGTATGACCCTCATAGAGAGTGTTAACGCGTGGATGGAAACTGAAAAAGGAGTCACACGTATGGAGCGGCTAGCGATAATATGCAGGACGACAGACGAGTCGCCGGGCCGCGTGAGAAAAGATTCTCAGCGATCTATAGAGAAGTGAGTTCTTCCGTAAGGCCAAGTGATGGGGCGGACTGGACCCAAACTACAATGAGTAATTATAAGTCTGAAAATTAACAGAGAGCAATTCAAAATCTTAAGGGCTATTCATGGATCGACTACAGACAGTGAATATGAAGCGATCTACAACCGTCTCACTGAATTGGATTCCAATGTTACTTCCATTTATGAATCTCCTGAATCTTTGGATTGTATTGCCACTACTTGCTCAGATAGACCAGTTTTTGGCACTTTGAGTAGCGGAGAACCACCAAACGAGGGGAATTCAAATACGCTCCAATCGGCAGTGGCTTTACAAAAGCAAAAAGTCACCTTCACGGAAAAGCTCCGGGGATTGTTGCTGCCTAAAGGTCTTGCCTTGTTCAAAAAGGAAATGCCTGCCGCACCCGGAACTGGGTGCGAAAACGGCCCAATGTCTAAGAATCTCAAAAGGCAACAGAACAAGCACGCGGCCCACTTCCAAGCAACCAAGAAATGGAGCAAAATTTTCAACAAGATTCGTCTTTGGAAAAGGCACAATACATGCTACGTTCAAAGGACGTCCGTGTGCAATTTGGGTGAGTGTCCAGTTGAAAACCAGAAAGTGCGCCGCATCTCCGCGACTCGCGCTTTTTGCAAGCTCAGAGTGTTTGCATTAAGAGTGGGTTGCAAACGAGTGAGCGAGGACTTGGTCAACTGGAATGACTCCAACCAGAAGCCATGTGACAGCATTGATTTTGATTCTGCACAGCTGGATGCCTTGGAAAGTGCTTACCTCAAAGATAAATGTGAGCTCTCAAAGTTTCGCGCCCAACTCAAGAAGGAGCTCGAACAGCTGAATGGGTTTGACAGCAGGCGTTCAAACCAAGCCGATCTTTATCTGTCCAACAATGCATTGAAACAGTGGATCGATTCACATGCCATACTTGCTTCAAAATTTCTGCCTCCACCGAGTATAGTCAGATTCTCGGAAACCAGTATCCCCGAACTCAAAACAGTCAAAGTCAAAACAGTCAAAGTCCCCGTCTCAAAAGCACCAGTCAATGCTTCCGAGTCACACATCGTGCCTAAAAAGGCACTCACATTGAAGTCAGTTGCCAGCAGTTCCGTCTTGGACCATGGCGACAAGGTCATAGCCGAGATTGAGAATGTCATTCCTCAACTCCCCTTACTGAAAGTGAGACAAGATTCCACCAAATCTT
>NKZD01002037.1:0-88990 GCA_002370635.1 Metschnikowia cerradonensis | reverse complement strand
TGTATTGTCGTTGACCTGCAGGCAACATGTTTCACAGTTGCCCGCACTCACAGGTTGACACATATCGCATGTCCAACAAGTTCAACAAGCACTGCTACTTTTCATATCGGTAGAACACTCTCAAGTCTAATACTAGTAAGGAGTAAAGAGGGAACGATTAAGATTGATACTACTACTACTGCTATTATCACTAGTACTACTGCTACTGCTACTACTGCTACTAGTACTAGTACTAATGCTACTGAATACTTATTCCTATTACTGACTAGTAGTACTACTGGCACTAATACTACTACTGCTACTAGGACTAGTATTACTACAACTACTACTACGTACTGAAAACCCATTACTATTACTGACTCTTACTACCCCTTATCAAGATATTCAGACCGCTGCTATACAGTATTCAGACCACTGCTATACAGTATTCAGACCACTGCGATACAGTATTCATATCTCACTGATACTTATAGTTCTACCACTCACACTAGCCAGTGTAGGGTGTCAAGTATTTGTCTCTAGCATACAAGACTGTGTCCAACATGGACTGGTACAATAAAAAATATCCCAACAACTTGGACAATGATATTCACCGAGCCCATTGGCAACCGACCACTCACTCGCACTACTACTGACTACTCACTAGTACTACTCACTAGTACTACTCACTAGTACTACTACTGAATACTCATTAATAACTACTGAATATTCCTTACTATTGTCTACTATATGTATTAGAGCTGACTACTACTATTTCTGACTACTACTGCTACTATTCTTACTACCAGGCACTACTAATACTACTCATTACTATTACTAACTACCACTGACTGCTCATTAGAGCTGACTACTCATCACTAACTACTGTCTACTTACTATACTTTAGAATTGACTAGTATTGGCTACTGACTACTGACTATTGGTGAATATGTTTTACTAGATCTCACTAATAATACTACTAGCTACTGAATACTGAATACTGACTGCTTTATTGTACTCTAGAATTGGCTACTGCTACTACTACTACTACTACTGGTATGTATTCTTGTAACCACGTTTGACACCTAAGTAGTTGCTGTATTTGCTGCTGATTTCTCAAAGAGGAATCAGAGCTAACCAGAATCGAATATAGTACTACTAGTCCTACTAGCACTCTACTACAGACTACTATTACTACAGACTACTATTACTACAGACTTTTAGTACTAGTACTAGTACTACTGACCTCTGACTATTGCTTACTATATTCACTAGAACTGAGTACTGCTACTGCTATTACTGGTACTAGTAGTCAGTTGTAGTACTAACCACTGAACTGACTACTGCCTGCTGGTAGCACCCTGTTGATATTAAACGTCTATACCCTATAGTTAAAAGTCGAATAGAGGTTACTTGAATAGTTAACGGTAGAGTTAAAGCGGCGAATAGACTGCTGATACAAGTTTGGTGCTCTTGGTTTACCTGCTTGAGGCTGCCACCTACGGGTCTCTGGATGTGCACTCACTACTCACTACTAGTACTAGGACCACCACCACTACCACTACTACTCACTAGAACGGACTATTCATTACTAACTACTACTATTTCTGACTACTACTACTACTACTACTACTACTACTACTACTACTACTACTACTACTACTACTACTACTACTACTACTACTACTACTACTACCTAATAGTAACCACTCAATATATAATACTACTACTACTGACTAGTAGTAGTACTTTGCACGTTAGGACTATAACTCTCTACTTACTATCACTGCTACTAATTGACAGTTACTGACTACTACTACTGACTATAACTACTGCTACGTGTGACTACTGACTACTGCTAAAAACTACCATTAATACTACTACTTATTATTGACTGGTACATCTATACTCGCCTCTATAGTCTACTCTCCATACACTACGCTACACTACGCTACACTACGCTACACTACGTTAGACCACTCTCATACTTAAGCCCTTAGATTTATTATAGACTAGACTCTAGTACTCTGCTACTGTACTACTCTACAGAAACTTCTACTGAACTACTCTTTGGTGTATTATAGACTAGACTACTCTAAGTGTAAAGTCTATTGGACTACTGTAGACTACTCTCACTTAGTACTCTTATGGTACTCTATACTTCCCTTATGCTAGAGTCGTATTTACTACATACCACTCTATTATTCTTATACTGTATACCACTCTACTATTCCTATACCGCTCTTATACTTCAATATTCATAGATTCTTCTTGGTGTTTCTTAATATACATCTAATTGAGTGTTCTGATCACGACGTATAGTGCCCGATCAAGACGTATAGTGCCCGATCAAGACGTATAGTGCCTGATCACGACGTATGGTGCCTGGTCACGGCTTATGGTCGTACCTGATCTCATTTGCCGGACGGTAGCGTTGTTTAGGGTGAAAACAGTCGCAACAGTAGCCTATGATACTGAGCACCAAGAATAGTAGCGCAGCCACGGCGGCCGACCACGAGAACGCATAGAACTGGATCGACAAGTACGCCTTGACCCCATATTCCTTCACGTTATCGTTGACAAGGCGTCTCACAAGAATATAGGCTGCAGTGCTCAAAGCAGAGCCCACCAACACCACGATAAACACAAACACCATGAGCAAGAAGTTGCAGCATGAAAGAAACGAGTTATTGGGCGTACAACATAAACCCACCATTTGGAAAATAAGCGAGATGAACGCAAGACACGCACCAGCCAAGATCAACGAGAACCCAGCCACCGTCAAGTTATGGAGAAGCGTGAGTTTATCCTTCAAGTCACCAGGCAACCCCAAGGTATCGTAAGAGATATTGGACGCTAGACTGACCAAATTGGCCGCAAACGAATCGGTCAAACCGCCAGTAAGACTGGAGAGGCCATTGGCATAATCGGAAATCTTCTCCACGATCTCATGCTTGAAAAGAGTCAACGGATCCAACTTATAGCCAGCCTTGGGTTTGGAGCAGTAGGTATAATTGACATGGTTATTCAGAAACGACTTGCCAAAACGACCCAACTCCTGGATCTCTTGCAGGCTATCGCCCTCGATGTTTCCTTTACAGTAGCCCCAGAAGCCCACGTTGTAGAAGTCCGAAAGACCTAGATCGGAAATATTGGCCTGGCTGGCGATATCCAGGAGAAGACTTGACATGTCGCCATTGAAGTCCGCGGCCATGGACGCCAACGAGGCCGGAATCGACGCCGTGGATGCAAACTGTTCCACCTGAGAAAGAACGCTATTGACATCAGCAGTGGAGAGAGCATTGGCTATGGCTGACGTAGGCATATCGATACCCGAGCGGCCATTCGTGATCTTAGAAGCAATAGATGCCACATCCGCTCCACTGGCCAAATCCCCCAATAACGAAGTGGCTCCTCCCGCAAGAGCAGTAAGGCTGGCCACGTCCACGTCCCGAGCCGCAAGTTCAACTGTCCTAGAAGCAGCTGGGTGAGGAGACAAAGGACCCAGAGAAATTGGAGCCAAAGCAACCGGAGCTAAGGAAACCAAACGAGCCGGAGCATCCGGAATAAAGTCGCGTTTTTTCTGCGCGTCCGTCAAAATCGCCAGGAGATTCAAGTTCGAGAGCTGGAATCCCAATAAGTAGTTGTTGGTGAGATACGCGTCATTTTTATACGACCCCACAAGTGACCACACGGAAAGCACTATAGTGGCTATAGTGAAGAAAAGCACCAACACTCTAAAAAACATTGCAGTTTTATTTCTTTTGGTGTTTTGGTAAATTCTTTGGTTTGGTGTTTCGGTTTGTTTCTGTTTTGGTTTGGTTTGTTGGAAGTGACAGTTGGTGAAAATCTGGTCAAAAGCGGACTGGAGAGTTTAGGATTTGACTTGAGAATTTGCTGGTGGTTTCAGCAAGACGTTTGTTTATGGAGTGTATGCAAGGCAGCAAGTGCGAAGACCACCGAGACAAGGTTGCGATGGGTCGACCGGAGCAAGCAAGACCAGTAAGTGAGGTGCGGGAAAATTGGACCACTAGTAGGCTGAAATGGACAGAAATGGGTAAAAATGAGACTCAATAATGGGTAGAAATGAGACTCTTAGAAATCTGGAACAATAAATCTGGAACAGTAAATCTGGAACAGTAAATCTGGAACAGTAAATCTGGAACAGTAAATCTGGAACAGTAAATCTGGAACAGTAAATCTGGAACAGTAAATCTGGAACAGTAAATCTGGAACAGTAAATCTGGAACAGTAAATCTGGAACAGTAAATCTGGAACAGTAAATCTGGAACAGTAAATCTGGAACAGTAAATCTGGAACAGTAAATCTGGAACAGTAAATCTGGAACAGTAAATCTGGAACAGTAAATCTGGAACAGTAAATCTGGAACAGTAAATCTGGAACAGTAAATCTGGAACAGTAAATCTGGAACAGTAAATCTGGAACAGTAAATCTGGAACAGTAAATCTGGAACAGTAAATCTGGAACAGTAAATCTGGAACAGTAAATCTGGAACAGTAAATCTGGAACAGTAAATCTGGAACAGTAAATCTGGAACAGTAAATCTGGAACAGTAAATCTGGAACAGTAAATCTGGAACAGTAAATCTGGAACAGTAAATCTGGAACAGTAAATCTGGAACAGTAAATCTGGAACAGTAAATCTGGAACAGTAAATCTGGAACAGTAAATCTGGAACAGTAAATCTGGAACAGTAAATCTGGAACAGTAAATCTGGAACAGTAAATCTGGAACAGTAAATCTGGAACAGTAAATCTGGAACAGTAAATCTGGAACAGTAAATCTGGAACAGTAAATCTGGAACAGTAAATCTGGAACAGTAAATCTGGAACACCAAAAATGACAGATCCAATAAATCAAGATCCACTAAATCAAGATCCAATGAATTTAACAGATTTTAAAATAAAGTAGATCTATTGCGGTTGGATCCAATAAATAGAGATAGCTTTCTCAGTATAGACCACAGCAGATCAAGAGTGATAGTAGATCAGAGTAACAATAAACAATTGAATGGTAAGTTGGGATAGACCAATCACAGAGATCAACAATCACTTGAAGTTGAATCGAATCGGCTAATAGATCCAATTATTAATAAATAACCACCTGTGAATAAATGATATCGATAAGGTTTATTATTACCACAATATCAATAATAACAATGTCCAGTAAACCACAATGACCAATAATAACAATTGCAATGTTCAGTCAATAACAATTTTCAGGATCAGTCAACGACAATTGCAATGGTAGTCAAAAACAATGTTCAGATCGATAATAAATATCACCGATTATATCTTCACTATTTTTGCAGTCTGGTTCCAATGCTTATTTAGGGGTGAAGTGCACTGTTGGATACCGGAACCAATGGATGTGATGAAAGAGTACCACTAATATGGATGAATAGATGGGATGTGCAGGAACAATTATCTAGAATGAGATCCTTTTTTTTTTCCTTCTTTGTGTCTAGATTCTTTGATGCTTTGCTTCTTTGATGGTTTGATATCTGAATGTCGATATCGGATGTCTGATGCTGGAATATGTAAAGGAGGGGAATGGGGTATTTATCAACGAAACGGCTGAAGGATGTCACACACTAGACTGCGCCTGCAACTATATTTAGGTGCGCATATTTCTGAAGCGAGGCGGTGGCGGACTGCACACTGTTCTCCTCTGGGCACACCTCTGGGGCCTTTGTCTGGGCCTTTGTCTGGGCCTTTGTCTGGGCCTTTGTCTGGGCCCTTGTCTGGGCCCTTGTCTGGGCATTTGTCTTGGTCATGCTTTGACTGAGCCAATGCTGGTTGATCCCCAATTCGGCTACGACAATTATTTCTTGCATCGCCGAACTATTTTGGTTTACTTTTGTATGTTCAATGTCAATTTTCCAATGCCTTGGTTCCATGCTTGATTGTCCGAAAACAGTAGCCAATTTGCTCATTAGCGCTGCACTGTTCCATAACCTCAATGGCTAAGAATACAAAGCCATGACCCCAAAGCCAAGTATCCTGAGCCAAGTATATCCATGAATTCGCTGAATTTATTCACTCTGAATTTTTGATTCAAAAAATACTCAATCGAGGTTTCTGGTCTGACTCCATTCAGGTGGAAATGTTCTGCTTAATTCATCACTAATCCGTCAAATGGTCCAATTCGTCTAGAAGCTCCTGCTCGAGCTCATCAAGATCATCGCCATTCTCCATGGATGACTCTCCTCCCCGGGACCTCTTATTACTACTGTCTTCGGAATCCAGAGCCTCCTCATCCATGGCTTCCCTCTTGCGCTTGCTGTCGTTGTATAAGCCCTTGAGGAAAGAAGACCCCGAATTGGAAGTATTGTCCTTGATTTCATCCTCATCTTCGTCTTCCTCCACTGCATCCATATCATCATCATCCTCATCATCATCCTCACTGAGCCCCGCCAAAAAATCGTCCACCTCTGCATTTGCATCATTGAAATCGTACTCCTCGATCGAAGCTAAGGAATCCTTTCTTTCACTGGATCTTGCCTTCTGCTTTTGCATCTCCAATGCCTTCTGGTACTTGGCCACGTCGTTGGACGAAACCTGCCAGTCCTTGTCCGAGACATCAATCAAGAAAGCGTCTTCGCTGACCTTCCTCCATTGGCTGAGACACGAAAAGAGCCAGTCGGGGCTGACGATTTTCACACCTGGAATCGTGCGCTTGGCCACTCTCACTTTAAGCGTAAGGCCTTCCTTGGCAAAGGATTGGCTAGGGTCTCTGCACACAACATGCGTCACTTCGGGGTACACTTCATTAACCACACGCACTCCAAATTGCCTGCTCCAAATGACAATATCTGCATTGTCGATGTTCATGCCCAAGGGGAGAATTCCGGAGAAGAGCACCACGATTCCTTGGAGACATTGTCGTTTGAGATCGGGAATAATGGTAGTCAAATCTGGCCGGTCAACTTCGCCTTTCAGACCGTCCAAAAGCTGGTAGAACTTGTGGTGGATCGTCTCCAATGCAGTCTGGAGCGTTATGAGCTCGGTATCATCATCCTTCAAGAGGTTTTCTTCTTCTTCTTCTTCTTCCTCTTTGGGACTTTCCGGCGTCGGTGTTTCATGGTCGTGGATGATTTTGTCCAAATTATGCTGCAATTTCGCCAACGGCCGCTCGTGCTGTTGTTTTTCCACAAGCTGGCTGCGTGTCATCAGCTGCTCATGAAGAAGATCCTGATTGTTTTCGCCTCCACCCATATGTAAGATGCGATTGACTGGAGAATTGCCTTTGTCTATATTTTCAGCGGACTCTGCTTCATCATCAATATCCTTATCTTCGTCAACATCCTTATGATCAACAATATCCTTATCATTACTTTGACCATTCTCGTCAGTATTCTCCACCTTTAATCCATTATTATCCAGTTCATCTTTAAACTCTTTAAGTTTTGTCTCGTCATTAGACTTAGTCTCTGGCTCTGGCTCTGTCTCTTCTCCTTTTCCTGCATTTGAATCTGTGTCTGTATCCTCCATGGCCTCTAGTCTTGCGATGGCCTTTCTCTTCTTGGAAGGCCCCAAAAGCTGGCCGTTCTTTTTCGGCAAGAAACTCAGGTTGATATCGCCAATGCCCACGAAAAAGTCGTACGGCACCACCTTGATCAAGTTGGACTCCCACTGCCATACGTCGCCACGGTCATCGATGATGGCCACCATGGACTGGTCCACTGGGAATAGCCGCTTGAGGTTCTTATGCGTCAACAGCCCACTTTCGTCTCGACTCAAGATACGGTCGCCAAAGAACCCTCGATCTGGGTCGATGATGTTGGCTATGGCAAGAGCATAGCTGCGCGTGGCCATGGTGTATATATGGAGCTCGTAGAGCTGTGATACACGCAGGAGAAACTCCTGAAGGCCAGGCCTTAACTTCACGTAGTACCAGCACTTGGAGGGAGGAGGCCTAGGACCAGTCCATCCTACAGGCAACACCGGCTCTTCCTCCAAGGAAAACGACCGGACCTCCTTCACATAAGGGTAGTTGGGATTTTCCGGGTCGCGTTGCCATTCGCCAACTGTAGGATCCACTGTGGCGTGGATGACGGTCTGGTCCAAGTCCACCACCAAGATCAACTTGCGGTCCTCGACCAATTTGAGCGTGCTGGACTTTTCGATCTTGGCGGCTTCATCCATGGAGATTTTGAGCCCCGTGTTATCATGTGACATGGCCACTGTGGCTCGGTCATCGTAACTATAGCCGGAATAGTCCTTTTCGTCCTCCACGGCTTTCCCACAGAGCGCACAGAGGCCTCCATACTGTACTGTATGCGTACAAGCCTCTGCTATGGTGTACAACACCACTCCACTGTGAGCAATCTCCTGCTGGGGACGTACATTGACCAGTACAACTTCTCCCTCAATGGGAGACTCGAAAGTGCCAATTCTTTCGACCCGAATTTTCTGGGGCGGATCCTCCTTCAGGTTGGGGTCGTCCTGGTAATCCCAGTACTTGTATTTAAGGAGAGTGCTGTGTTTTTGGATGCTTTGGCCTGAGCTATAGAACACCGCACTTACAGTCACTGGGAACGGTACCGACGGCTGCAATCGCAAGCTGGTCATGGTTCGGGGGTAAATTTAGGGCGTAGAAAAAGATGGAGCTAGTTTTTGGCGCTAAGAAATGGAGTTTTGGGGGGGCGTTTGGGCGATGTTTGGGTGTTGGACCTGGATGGATGATTTGCGGGGTGTAAGACGGTCAAAAATAGAGCTTTCGAAACCGGGTTTAGACCAGCGTGCTCAGAAGAACGTGTAATTTTGCTGTAGATATACAGGAACGGGAATCAAGGAGTCCTTTTATTCCTCAATAGCTATGGAGTGTCGGTGATGGTGGTGGAGGACGCGAAACATGTGTTTTGTATCGCGATATGGTGTACGGGTGCGGCGATATGCCAGTTTCAATTTTGGCTGAGAATTTATTCCTGTTCGATATGCGGGATTATATGCAGGCATCATTGGAACCAATACGCTAGAATAGCCGGTTTTCCATCCAATGGCACCTTGTCAAAACTTTGCATGGGGTTTCATACCAGGCTTTCGGTTTCAGTGGCTCTATAGTCTATGGTTTGCCTAAATTTGCGGGTTTGGAGCCCTAAAAGCAGAGGGTTCTGGATCCTAATCACTGTAGAGGAATAAAGTGGGATGGAGAAGTGCCGAAAGAACGAAATCTCGACCAATCAAAACTTTCAAAAAACTCATTCTTTTCAAAATCATCCGAGATCTTCAAGTTCGTCCGAGTCCATATCCAGGCCCCATATCCCATTCTCAATGTCCATTGGCTGGCCATGCTCACCGGCATTCAGTCCATTATCTTGCATATCCATATTGGCAAACGAAAACCCAGAATCCCCACCAGAATTCCCGCCAAAACCACCGTCAAAATCACCGTGAAAGTCATCTTTAAGCGGAGCCGTGGCTTCAACCAGGCCTTCATGCAGTGCAGGGTCCAAGGCGTTCTCCAAGTCAGCACCTTCCGCCTCCAATTCGGCCTCTAGGTCCGCTAGTTCTGCATCCGACGCGGAATCGGCAACGTCTGGGGTGTCGTCGCCAAAATTAAACTTCATCTCGTTCTCCGTCGCTTTGTCTTCGTCGAATACAATGGGTTTATTACCGATGGCTTCCTCGTGCATGTCGTCGTCGCTGTCGTCCAGTAGACTGGCTTTGGCATCGAAATTAAACCCAAACTCGTACACCCCGTTGCTCTGTTCCATTTCCTTTTCTGTCAAGCGCTTTTTCTCGAGCAAGGACTTTAGCGAAGTCATTTTCGACAGCTCGGCCTTGCGTGTGGCTTTGATGACTCTTTTGAACCGGTTTTCGAGCTCATCTTCAAAGAACTTTTTATCCTCGTGGCTGGCCACTTTTTTGGCGAACGACAGGAAAAAAGTCTCGGCCTTCATGAAGATGTTTTTGGCCCGGACATTGCGACGACGTTGGATCTCTACGGCATACCGTTCCTTCGCGAGCTTTCTTTTTTTAGCATACGCCACGAAATCAAACCGGTTCCTGGACTCCAGGGGAAGTGCTTGGGTGGCTGGAGGATTTGGTATTCCAGAAGTTGATGTGTTTGGAGCTCCAGAAGTTGGTGGATTCTGGGAGTTTGGTGAAATTGATCTTTGAAGGTCTGGGATGGCCTGCACATGCGCCATATCTTCTTCTTCTCCACCGATTTTCTTCGTTTCAACTTCAAGAGCAGGCGTTTCTCCATCGCTCAAGTCCTTTTCGCCCGAGATACTCATGATCTCGTCGTTTTCAGACTCCGACAGCTCCAGAACCTCGAGAGAGTGCTCAAAAGCACTATTCCACCGGGCAGCATCGTCGTCTATGAGCTTGTAGAGCGAAACCTCGTTGAGACGCGATTCGTCCGCCAACTTGACCTTGATCTCCTTCAACTCCAGTATCGTCTTCATATAGTCGCCCGTCAGCGTGTATGTGAAGTCTGGGGGCAATTCTGGGAAGTACTCGGGTATATAATCCCGTGGCCGGTTCTGTCGTGGCACCAACGCTGCGATTTCGTATTGTTCATTGGCATGGAACACCAACGACGGGTCCTCCTTGTCCAAATTATAGTGTTCGGCATTGTATTCTCGTAGAATACAGTTGAGTTGTGCCGTTATAGTGTTCGCTGTGGCCTTTGTTTTGGCGTCAAGGCTTTTTGTCCGTTGGTATTCATGGTAGAGGTCCGTAGGAGAGATATTCTGGGACGAAAAGCATATTTCGAGGTCGGCGATGCCGGGCAAATGGTGGCGTTGCACCTCGGTGTATTTGTGAAGGGAATCAATCAAGGAATGCATGTATTGGCGGGCCAAGTCGGTGACTTCGTCTAGAACCTCGGCGGAGAACTTGGGGTTGTTCGGGCCACTTTGGATGGTGAGCCCCACGAGTTTTCGGAGCTGGAAATCCACAGAATTCATGTCTCCAAGGTGAGAGACGGGCTGGTTGACTTTGCTTTCGTATATTCCGAGCCTCCGATCGGGCGGGGGAATGTGTAGAGGTTGGTTGTTTGGGGACATGGGGAGATGCTCGGGGGTATGCTCGGAGGAGGCTTTGGAGGAGGTTTTTTTGTCTGGGTTTTTCAGATCGGGGTCAAACTTTCGATGCGATTCCAGTAATGCCGGTTTCAGGGTCGCTGTCTGTGTTTGTAGAGAGTTGGAGCTAGGTTCCTGGACCAGCATTGTTGTGTAGAGAAGTAGTAGAAGAGTGAGATATAAATTTGGGCCGCGCACGCCTACCTTAATAATACTAAACGAATCCAATATTCACCATTTCCACTATAAATTAACTAGTTGCAACTACTCTAAGGTCCTTTCTTCTTAAGTCTCTTAATTATCTCGTATTCTCACAGCTTTTCTTTTCTCGTTTTATTTCTACATGTCTGTCAGCCGCACGCTCAGAGGTAGGCTTAAAAGGCTGACGACAACAAGTGGTCGATGGCCCCTTGTACATTGCCGCCGCTTCTCCTCAAGGCCGCCACGTTCAGGTCAAAGTCTGAAAAGCCCATCTCGTTGAGTTGTCTCAACTGGTTCTCGTACTTCTCTTCGGGTGGTCTATTGTCAGCAGGAGCACCAGCACCAGCACCAGAGAAGGCGTCCAATGAAGGCATGCCCCGGAACATATCGGCAAAGTTGGGGGCAGCACCAGAACCAGAGGCAGCACCAGAACCAGTAGTAGCAGGAGCATTAGAGTCCACGGTAGGGTTGGAGCCCGGGGCAGGAAAAGCGCCTCCAGCATCAGCGCCTCTGTCCAGGAAGTTGCGTGAAAGGTTCATCATGGAGCGCAAACTCTCCGGGTTGGACAACATCTCACGGAACATGGGCTGCAACATCTGGCGGGCTTCCGGACTCATGTTGCGCAATTGAGGGCTCTGGTTGATCAACATATCCAACATCTGAGGATCCAGCAACATGGCATTCATCTGTTCACGGAACATGGGGCTGGACATGGCGGACTCGAGCTGCTCCGGATCAGGAAAAGCACCCATGCCACCATCAGGACCAAACATGGAAGCATTGGGCAACTGGGCATAACCTGCATACCGCGCGCCAGTCAAGTCAGCCAACGGGTTGAAGGAGCCCTGGCCAGCAGCAATATTAGAGGGCACTGCTGGCGAAGCAGACGAAGCCAGAGCCAGCGATTGAGCGGTCTGGCCAGAGCCACTCGCACTGGTGGCCGGTTTGGCAGCCGCCTTAGCCCCGCTGCTCTTGACCAAGTGGATACTGTGGCCATCCTGGATCTTATAAGACGCCACGGACTCGGTATCTTTTAACACTTTGCCACTATAGATCAAGCGCTGATTTTCCACGGGCACATCAGCCTCACCCAGGATGATGACCTTCAAGTCCTCGATGGTGGAATCGGTGTCCACTTGCACTGAGTGTTTCTTGTCGCCGGATGATTTGATGGTTACGGAAATAAGCGTCATTCAGGTGTAAGAATCTGGAGGGTAGCGTGTCTCAAGAGTGTTTCAAGGGTGTTTCAAGTTGTTATTGAGTCAAGGTGTTCTTGATTCAGACTTGTTTCAAGTTATTTTGTTTCGTCGTTTCAGAGATGTTTCAGATTAACGACTGGTGTCTGATTCTGCTTTTGGTTGTGGTTACTGCACTTCCAAAGGTAGAGATAAAAATTAGTTGGTGTGAGAAGCAGTAGCAGCGTTTCGCGGTGTTCGACACCTTTCGAATTGGTTCCGCGCACCTGATAAGCGTTCCTCCTGCTGCTGCTCACTATGGCTCCAAACATTGTTCTTTCGGAGACTTATGAAGAATTTGGACACTTTGGACACTTTGAAAACTTTTGGGTTCTAATTCTGACACTCTCAAGCAAAAAAAAGAAAAAAAAAAGGTCTGACATTTTCAAAACTGTCTTTGTCTATTCTACTTTACCAGAATTTATAGTGGTGAGGTCTTGGAAGTGAGGACAGGAGCGCACCAGTTATTCACTCGTAGTAGTGTATAGAGATCTGAAACCTCCAGCACATTATTCAGGTACACAAATTAAATAGGTACAGAGTCTATAGCAGTATATAGAGTATATAGTTTAGTAGTATATAGCAGTATATAGTGTATATAGTGTATGTAGTGTATGTAGTGTATGTAGTGTATGTACTGTGTGTACTGTGTGTAGTGTATGTAGTGTATATAGTGTAGCAGTATATAGTGTAGTAGTATATAGTGTATATAGTGTAGCAGTGTGTAGTGTAGTAGTATATAGTGTATATAGTGTATGTAGTGTATGTAGTGTATATAGTGTATGTAGTGTATATAGTGTATATAGAGTCTATAGTGTATATAGTGTATATAGAGTCTATAGCGTATATAGTGTATGTAGAGTATATAGAGTCTATAGCGTATATAGAGTGTATAGTGTAGTAGTATACTATCAGACCCACCATAGGTAGGTTCTACCTATAAAGATATTATGAAACCTCTCTGCCTGATTCAATGATCATTGTTACTCAGCCTTCTACTCAGCATTCATTTTACGGAGTACCAGGATGGCCTGAGGTGAGGACATCAATGATCGCCAAGGAGCTGTTCCGTAGTGATTTCTTCTCTTGAAAACACTAAAAAAGTAGCTCAGATTCCTCAAGTTGAGGAATCATCAACGAATCTTAGGGGTGTACGGGTTTATAATCTAACATATACAGTGTATAGTAGTGTATAGTAATTCATAGTAATACAGAGTCGTAGTATATAGTGTATCGTAGTATATAGTAATGTAGAAAAGTATATAGTAGTAGTAGTAGTAGTAGTAGTAGTAGTATGTCAGATCCACCAAGGTGGTGTTCTACCTATTGAGGGATTATGAAGCCTCTCGGCCTGATACTAACAATGTCTATTGCATACTGTCTTCTACTTAGTCTTCTAGTCAGTCTCCTATTTAGCCTCCTATTCAGTCTTTTCTTCTCTTAAACACTTATATAAGTAGCCCCATTCCTCCTTCTGGAGAACCACTGGTGAATGAACATAGTAAACAGAGTACATGACGTAACAATAAGAATCTAACAGTCATCATTTATGTATGATAAATGTCGCCTTTGATGGGCATAATTTCGGAGTTAAATTTCTTAATTAGATTATTTAAAAAAATAAATGATATGTATAAAACATGTGTCAGATCACCATAGGTAGAGCATTTGAGAAGTACGGTTGATATTAGCATAATGGCCGGAACTGGAGTAAACCGGGGGGTAGGGGAGTGTTGGCACCTACTGCTTTGCGCCTGCAATTGTGGAAGGGTGATAACGTTTGTTAGATTTCTATAAACTCAACCTGAGGTCGCTGTGACAGATTTACTTATCGGCCCTGTCTTAATGACGCAGATTCCCCCACCTTATAGGAGAAGCCATATTGGCCTGCATAGCAGCCAATATGCAGGTTGTCTTAAATAGTCCTCTTAGCGGTAATTTCCTCGTAGCAACCATTTCCTCCTTGTGTTAGAAATGTGCTCATCTGCACATGCATCAAGTGTTAAGTCTAACACTTGCATGCTCCTCTATTCACGTTCCTGTAGGACACGTGAATCTGAACTTTGCTCACGTGCCTGCATACACGTGATCATGAGGTGAGGTACAGAAGTCCCGCAAGTTCAACAGGGAGGTTGCGAAAAAAAAGGTAAAACACCCGTACACCAGACTACCTCAGCAGAAAAAGGCCCAACGCAAAGGACCATTTTTTTCATCATACGGAAATAAGAGTAAGCTAGTTAAAATTCTGAAATTCCGGACTTTACTATGTATATTTTAGAGTTGAAAATATAACCGTGCTGGACTTTTGGAGGTCTTGTAGTTGGACAATTCCGGCCGCAGCCCTCAATTCCGGCCAATTCCGGCCAAGCTATCGCGTACCATATCAGGATCAGGGTCATAATTGTACATCTTACTGTAAAAACTGTATGCCCCATCACAAATTGTCAACGAGTACGAGTACTTAGCAGGTACCGAATCAAGGTATTTGGTAGATACGTTGGTTTAAGTGATGCACTAAGTACAGGTCACTAGTCTTACACTTCATTCAAGATTTTGGTCTTGTAAGGTACAATTCTATATTCCTGTATATAAATATATAGTAAAACATAAATTTAAACAAATGCATGTTTTGGTAGTGTTTTCAGTAGGTTTTGGGTGTTATATTTTATGTAGTAGTAGCGAGAATTTCGTGTATTACAAATGTCTGTATTTTCGCACCACATGTAGCAGGAAGTGAGAAATATTGGGAACCAAGAAAAAAAAAGATGATGTTGAAGAAAATAGACATGTTAGAATTATTATGAGACCCGAGGCTTTGGTATGATGGATTCGCAAGGGTTATAGGCTTCTAATGGGCTTGCAAGTTAAACGGATGTTCCAGGAACGATGACCTAACGATGGCTATGTATTCTGAACGGTTCCTATTAGTAGGAACTCACCCGATGTGTTAGATTCTAATTGTTACGTAAGGTACTCTGTTTCGTATGTTTTTTTTTTCTGTTGATAATTCCCCAGAAAGAAGAAGGAATCTGAGCTATTTAAGTATTTGACAACGGCATCGATTAGTCAACGGGTGTTGCTAGGTGCAAAGGGGAAAACTCTCCACACTCCATCCTGGTCCTCGAGCTCATCACATTGGTTTTGGTACCTCGTATAATGAAGGCTGATAGGAGACTGGTGGATGGCTGATAGGCAACTGATTAGATGGCTAATAGGAGACTGCTAGATGGCTGATAAGCAACTGAGTAGAAGGTCCTTAACAATATTAGTGTTAGTGTCAGGCAAAGAGGCTTCATAATACCATAGGTAGATCACTCCCTAAGACGTAAAATTATGAGCACTGATCCTGATATGGTACGCGATAGCTTGGCCGGAATTGACCGGAATTGTCCAACTACAAGACCTCCAAAAGTCCAGCACGGTTATATTTTCAACTCTAAAATATACATTGTAAAGTCCGAAATTCCAGAATTCTAACTAGCTTACTCTTATTTCCGTATGATGAAAAAAATGGTCATTTGCGTTGGGCCTTTTTGTCCTGAGGTAGCCTGGTGCACGGGTGTGGTTTGCACCCATTCAATCTCAATTCCGAGGTCGAGGTCCCCCCACTCCCCCTTTTCCACGGAACTACGTGCACCCAGCACTACCTTGAGTCTGTTGGGAATCAAATTCAACTCGGATACTGAGATGTAAGGTATCCTGATGGGGGCAACACCTGCATCCTACACATATTGCATGGCTGTGCAGAATTGCATACTCCCAGTGTATTTAATATCGAGGTGTTCGTCCCCTTGAACCAAGAAGTTCGTCGAATCTGCTAGGTTCAATAACCAAAAAAGATTTTAGGGTATAGGGTATAGGGTATAGAATATGTTCTTATATAGACGGACAGACCGAATTTCCTGTCAAAGTCCAACAGAGTCACTCTTGAGACAAGCACCGACTCAGACTCTCAGACTCTCAGACTCTTAGACTCAGACTTTTATACTTAGACTCTCAGATGAGACTTTAAGACTATGACATTTGAGTCACTAGAGAAGTGGAAGAGTTGAACCAAGTTACCAGGACAACTACCTTGAATAACTGAACCTCAATCATGACGGTCAAGTTCGAAGGATATATGAGAGAGCACATGTCAGAGTTGAACTCATGAGAAAAAGAATATATAATTTATTAATCAATAATATTAAACTATAAACTATTAGCATCTAAAGACTGTATTAAATTAGGCATAAAATAATCATATGTTTATTTAAATTAGGTTCATCATTATCATATATAACTTAATTTCAAAAGAACGTTTATTATATTTACATTTTATGATTCTAATATTATTAAAATGTTTATAAAAATTGATTAATTTCTAACCCATTAAGTAATACTCAAGGAATAGGTGTTTTAAGTAATGAACATATTCTAGCAATATTCTTTAAATAAAATAATTAGTGAATTGTTTAACAAATGGATACTTTAAGCTAATAATATATTGTATTTTGGATACTAAATACTTTATTTCCTTACAAGAATAATTAATAGATTTATCCTTATTATAGTAGTAGATAAATCATCTTTCTTAATAAAAAACTTTTAAAATCTCATTAAACATAGTGAGGTTGCTAGCATTATAAGGAATAATCATAATACATTTTTTAATCATATCTCTATGGATAATACTTTCACATATTTTATTTTAACAGCTTCAGGATTGTTAGATCCGCCATAGACAGGGCCCTATCTATGGAGGTATTGTGAAGCCTCTCAGTCCGGTTGTTATAATGTCCCAGCCATCATAGCCATCATTGTATGAAGTACTATGATGGCGTGATACGGACTTTGCAAGGGCCATCATTGTACTATGATGGCGTGATACGGACTTTGCAATGGCCATCATAGTACTTTGTACAATGATAGCTACCATTGTTCTGGTGGAGAGTTTTTCGATGTCACGTTTTTCTCAAAGTATATAAACCACTCCGGTTCCTCTCTTTGAGGAACCATCAACGAATAAAAGTTTAGGTTAAAATACGTTATAAAGAACATAACAATTATAGTAGTATAAATCATCTTTCTTTCAGGATCATCTATAATAGTTTTAAGATTTTCGATAACATTTTCTGTTACAAGCAATATTATTGTTGCATTTGTTGATTTTGTTTTTTTTCTTTTTTTTTCTTTTTCTTTTTCTTTTTCTTTTTCTTTTTCTTTTTCTTTTTTTCTTTTTTTCTTTTTTTCTTTTTTTCTTTTTTTCTTTTTTTCTTTTTTTCTTTTTCTCTTTTTCTCTTTTTTTCTTTTTTTCTTTTTCTCTTTTTCTCTTTTTCTTTTTTTCTTTTTTTCTTTTTTTCTTTTTTTCTTTTTTTCTTTTTTTCTTTTTTTCTTTTTTTCTTTTTCTCTTTTTTTCTTTTTTTCTTTTTTTTTGAAATCAACTCTAGGTGCATTCATAAAACTTCTTGTGAGAAATCCATTGTGAGTTACGAAGGTTAGAGATATTGGTGTCAAACCTTCAGAGTGTGTTGAGAAATACGAGCCACGGATAGCAACTTGCTGTCTCTTGAGTACCACAATCACATACTACCACAGCCACATATAGGACTGTAGAAAAAAAACACTTCAAGATGTGGCTAGACTGGACCCTTCATAGAGTACGGTGGAGTACGGTGATTACTAAAGTTGGAAACATGTTCAATATATATCTTGACCATTAAGCATAATGTGAAACATTGGGTTATACCTATATATCTACACTTACCCGGTGGCTACCCAAAGATATATTTACTAACAAAGGAGCTATTTTCCAAAGGGGGTGCCTGATAATCGATCCGTAATTACAGGCTCAATTAACGGACGGTTCTTGTGAGTTCCATATTGTTAGATTCTTATTGTTACGTCAGCTACTCTGTTTAGTATGTTTCTTTTTGTTGTTGATGATTTCCCAGAAAGAAGAAGGAATCTGAGCTATTTAAGTATTTGAAAATGGCATCGACTAGTCAACCTGTTGGTGGTAGCTGAAAAGGACGAAAGCTCTCTACACTCCATACTGGTACCTCGGGTTTATCACATTCCCTTTTGGTTGTGCAATGATGGTGGAGATGTGGCACAGTGGAATGGCTATTGTTAGGATTGGACAGTGTAGGCTTAGAATACCGAAGGTGGACACAACACTATACTACTCTATAGTATGCTACTTTATACTATAGATCGCAGTGGTCTAAATAATCCCAGGCCTCTGCTCTACTCTATACTACCACTACTTACTACCACTACTTACTACTACTACTTACTACTACTACTTACTACTACTACTTACTACTACTACTTACTACTACTACTTACTACCACTACTTACTACTACTACTTACTACCACTACTTACTACCACTACTTACTACTACCTACTACTTACTAGTACTACTTACTACTACCACTACTTACTACTACCTACTTACTACTACCAACTACTACCTACTACCACTACTTACTACCACTACTTACTACTACCTACTACTTACTAGTACTACTTACTAGTACTACTTACTACTACCACTACCTACTACTACCTACTACCTACCACTACTTACTAACTTACATCTTAATCTATACTAACTGCCTGTATATTTTGCTAGAGTGTAGAGTGCTGTTTCATACAACTCTATTGTAAAGTATCAGGTTTGTATGGGTTGTGAGGCTTAGAATGGCCTTTAGGATTAGACGGCACAGGCTTAAAATACTGAAATAGGTAAAGCACTACCTATGGTGGATCTAACATGATCAGTGTTATGGGCATTCTTAATTAATTAATGATACTTATATTAGTCTATAAGTATCTAAGATTAAGTAGTGGAGTTCCCTCTTCTCTATGCTGGGCTCTTGCCCCGTTTATATATCTGGAGCTGTCAGGGATAGCAAAACCTAGAAGTGAGGCAATATGTAACGACCCTTATATTAATGACTAGATTCAATTAGGGAATGTTCCTGAGACGCACTGCTATATCATTATGTTGAGAATGAGCAACGACTGATCATTCCAGAAAAGGAAGGAGCGCTCTTAAAAAGTATAGAGTGTGCCTCGCCTTCCTTTGGTGATTCTTGATGAAGGTTTAGCTTCAGTGAAAGACTGAAAGTCTAGCAGAGTTCCTGGACTATATTATATAAGTTGGAACTCTGCTACAATCCTAGTGTTAATTAATCAATCAGAATATTATCTGGGAAAACATCACAATGTCTTCTACTCCCAGACCCACCAGAAACAGCTCTCGTGTAACTCCTCAAGTATACACATACCTTGATGAGACTATGAACTTTACGAACACCAATAAGTAAAGTCCGCTGGACTGTACTCCATGGCGATTGAAAGGAACTACCTGAAGGGCCCGAGTTGCGGGCACATGAGGAGATAAGTAATCTACACATTAAAATCCTGTATTCAATCAAATATTCGTTTGGATGTCTAACCCGCCAAACCCGTACACCCATATAAGCGCAGTGGCGCAGTGGAAGCGCGCAGGGCTCATAACCCTGATGCCCCCGGATCGAAACCGGGCTGCGCTATATTGTTTTTTTTTCTTTTTTTACTGTCTAAATACTGGTACTCGGTTCCGTGTTACATCAGTCTGATGACGTTTTCTCCCTCAGACCAGTATTTATAACTGATCAAAAAGAGAAGAGTGAATGGAGAACAAAAAAGAACAAAAAAAAAGAAAACACTAGATTTTCTGGTTCAGATTAGTAGCACAACTAAGAACCTAAGAATATCAAAGTTCAACAGAATTGGTTGTCTGCTAGTACTAGTTGTGGATTGGTCCTGAAGTTGTGGATTGGTTCTGAACTGATGGATTGGTCCTGAACTGATGGACGACTGTAAATGTAAAAGGTGCCCCTTAAACCTTAAAGTAACTGATCAGGCACTGAATAAGTACATCTGATTCATTGGTTAGGTCTACCTAGTAGATCACTGGGTCACATTGTGACTTGTTTAAGGAGTTTTTCCACCGAGGGTAGGTCTCGATACTAACACTCCACCATGTTGCAGCCATCCGAAGACGTTTTCTCCTCAAGACCCTCGTTTATCACAATACCGCAACGGAATGGATGAATGAAGACAATCAAAAATAAAAAAAAAAAAATAAAAAAAAATATTGTGCTATATAGCAATAAAGAGTGAAACATAATTATACATGGTAGTGTAGTGGTGGTGTAGTGGTATGGAGACTGAAAGATGATGGATCAGGGCTCATAACCATTAATTTCATCAGCTACAAATATCTTCGTAAATGTATGTGCATGAAAGCATATTAAAGTACAATCACATGGAAGCTACATGGCGACCTTTTTCCTGAAAATTGCTTATATGAATGTCTTTTTTTTGCCTGAAAAATGCTTATATGGATGCCCTTTCCAACGTAAAAAGCCAGCCCTTTATATTCGGACATTAATTATGACGATAAACGCAACTTTTGCTTCGAATACTTCAAATGTGCTAACCATACCAGTCAGTACCTGAATGAGTGTATTTTTAGGGACGTAGAAAAGTTGGACAAGGAAAAACCTCTACCAATTGAAGACCAGAGAATCAGACTGTAAAAAATGTTTTTATGCAGAGAAGTACAAGGGTGATTATAGCAAAGTGCTGTCTGTCAAAGTGCCTTTTTACAAAGTGTCGGATGCATGTACAAGCAAGCATTAATCTTATGTTGCTGTAGTCGAGTTTCAGGACCAAGGGTGGGGGCACGGCCCACAGTATGACATAACTCCGGGTCGTGACACCTGCATAGCTGTAGACACGTTTGGTTGGACCAATATTAGCCCCATGGACTAATTTGGACAATCTTGACCAAGCAGGACCAATCTGGACCAGGCAGGACCAATCTGAACCCGTATCTTCCCGGTTGTACCACCCCTATATCAGCTATATAAACCTCTGCACTTGCCCTTAATCGGGTCCCATACTTAATGATTGCTTGTGGGGTCCAGAAACAAGCCCCACAAGTAAAGCAGCCAAATGGTTTCAAATCGGTGTATAATTGGGGTATAGTTGTGTATTGAATGTACGCGTACTACGTGTGTAAAACTTTGTAATATTTCTGTATACATTGTTTATTAGTGGTGCATAATTGTTGTTGGATCCCCCATGGGTAGTAAACTACCAATGTGAATGTTGAAACCCTGTACTGGTCAACCAGAGGTTGAGCGGCCCGTTTGGCCCTCATTACGACCTCTATTACTCTATACCGGACTAAATTATATAAGGTGCGACAGTTCCTCTAGGTGCCTTTTTACAAAGTGTCGGTTCGTCAAGGTGCCTTACAAGCTGATACCCGAAAGGTGTACCCACATCCTGGTTGATTTCCTGCATAAAGAATACTCTCTTTCTGTCAACAAGTACCTAGCGTGTACGGAGTCAAGGTACTTCGTAGATGCATGGCATGCAGACCAGTGAAGTATTATGTGCAGGTTACCAGTGGGTGAAGAGTTTTCACCCACCTCGACACATATCGCACTTTGGTCTTGCAAGGTACAAACTTATATATCCCTGTATATCAATACATACTAAAACATAGGTTGAAACTTTCAGATTGAAAATGCTAAAAGAGAGCGCCCAGAAAGGCAGAAAAAGGTCAAATGTGGAACTGAAAGAATTACACAAGAGGTACATGCACTTTTGATTTGTCAGAGAAGAAAATGTTTCTCAGAGAGAAATCAAGAATATTCTAACTCCTCCAAAGTAGAATATCACACAGAATGTTCCCATAAACACATACCAATTGGGTCCTAATAATCAGGTGACTACAGAGTAGTACCAAGACATTGGAACCAATTTGGTGGTACTTTAGGGTAGTAGTATATAATGTAGTAGCACATAGAGTAGTATTAGTAGTACATAGAGTATGAGTGTGGAGCCTTTGGCCGATGGATTTGGAAACTCGGAATTTAATATCATCAACACTGTGAATGAAGGTGATTTCAGGCGTAAATACATTACCAGTGTGAAGAATGAAAATGGTCAAGTGATTAGACTCAAGTTCATTCTATCCCAAGCTTCAAAGGTCCAAGGTCAATTTCAAGGTGGTGATTTATTCACGCTACTTTATTTTGAACATAACAGATCATCGACTCCAGATCAACGACTCCAGATCAGCGACTCCAGATGAACGACTCCACATCAACGACTCCAGATCAGCGACTCCATATCACCAACTCCATATCACCAACTCCATATCACCAACTCCAAATAACAGACCACTTCAAATCCAACCAGGCAACCTTATTGACTTCTACGGCTACGGGAGAAGAACGAGCTCCTCATATGTTCTCCTTTGTTTAAAAGAGACGGCGACTGTCTGAACCTCTGAACCTTGCATTGGTTCGTCTTGAAGAATCACAATGATCAGCACCTATCGATTTCGATGTTATTATTGGCGATTCTAGAGGATATGCGCAGAATGAGAAAAGACAATCAATTGCTATGGACGGAAAGCATAACGGCCATAACAGCACGAGAACGATATCAAACCCAGACTCAGACGCTCAAGAAGATCATGAAATTTCTTGCAGCTGTTTACAGTAACTCCGCCGCCAATAAGATGTTCGAGGTCGAAGATAGTGGCTACAATAATAACCAAGTCTCTGCTTTCAACGGGACCCCACCTCTGCCGAGCTACAGCCAAAGTCCTATGGCTCTACAGAAGCCAAGGTTAATGCTCATGGACCAAGCACACCAGCCAAAGCAGAATTCTGCGGCTGGCTCGCCTTCCAACTTGTCCACCAGTAAAGAATCAATCAAGGAGATCGTGCGCAATACCTTGGACTTGAAGAACTCAGACCCTAACTCTCTTGCGTCTAGAATGTATCAGCAGTACATGAACCCGGACGAGACCAGTGGAGTGCCTTCCCCAAGTCTGATTTTCCCCGAATTAAGCAATGCATCCAACCAGCAGCAAGTCCAAACCAAGGCTGCTAATGCGAATACTTTTGGCAAATCTGAGAGCCTGCTCCAGGGCCTTGAAAAGAATATTTATAAACAAGGACAGGCTTTACTGCAGGTGCAGGACTGGATCCAGATGCTAACTAGTAGGCAACAGCCGTAGCAAGACCAGCTTCAGCAACAGCATATAAAAAGGCTGGACGATCTACCTGATCTGAATCGTCTAGACGATTTTGATGTGAATGAGTTCTTGAACAACAATTCAGCTCAGACACCAAACTATAGTACTGGAAACGAGACCCCTGAATCTACAAGCATTCAAAATCCTAATAAGCGTGTCTTGACTGAAATCAAAGATGATGATACCTCGACACTGAAGAAGAGAAAGAATTGAGTTACTTATGGTCATCTCTATGCATTATTAATTACAAAGGGTGGTCATGATCTCTTGGAGAATGTGAAGGCAATGTCATCGTCATCGTCATCGTCATCGTCATCGTCATCGTCATCAGCACTATTCACATCATTATCAAAGCCTCCATTTGGTTGGAACTCAGCAGGTTTCTGGTTATCTTGCACCTGGTTACGAGAAGTCATCAGAAACTCGACAAACTCATCATGTGAGCCTTCTTCTGCCACAATTAATTGATTTAACTGAGGTTGAAATCCCTTCACTGTTGGCATTTTTTCACCAGAAAAGTCCTTGTCACGTCCTTGAATGTACATAGAGTATTATTAGTTCATTGTTATGTTCTTTAATACATCTATGCCTAACTTCTTATGTATATATTCTTTGATGGTTCCTCAAGAGAGGAATCGGAGTGGCTTATATACCTTTGAGAGAACCGTGGAGCCGAAAAACTCTCTACCAGAACAATGGAAGTATTGCTTCTGGAATATTCGAAAGGTGCATAGATGGCCAAACGCCGTATCACCATTGTAACAATCGGACTGAGGGGCTTCATAATACCTTCATAGGCAGGGCCCTGCCTATGGTGGATCTAACATTCATAGATTATTATTAGTACATAGAGTGGTGCTACTGATACACAGAGTGGTGCTACAGAGTAGTAGAAGTTTACGTAGTAGTTCATGGTGATACATAAAATACCTTTTAATGAATATAAACACTATAATATACTAGAGCAGAAATATATAGAAGTAATATATCTAAGGTATAGATATAGAAGCCCGGCTTGGAGCTCATTGAAAAGAGAATCGTGCAGCCTGCGCAAGAGTTGTTGAAGGTGATCAAAAACATCCCGAAGATGGCTACCAAAAGAGACCACAAGCAGGTAGACTTGGACCGGCACAAGAGAACTCACCAGAAGTATGTGGACAAGAAGGAGAAAACCGTCAAGGACGAGGAGAAGATGTATTCTGACGAGGCAGAGTTTTAAGTGGCCCAAGAGAAATACAACTACTACAATGAGATGCAAAGATAGGAGTTGCCGATCTTGTTCCAGATGCAGTGTGAATTCATCAAGCCATTGTTCGAGTCCTTCTACTACATGCAGTTGAACATTTTCTACACGTTGTACTTCCGCATGGAGGAGTTGATGATTCCATACTTTGACTGACTTGAACTTGGATATTGGGGCATGCAAGGGAACCCTCTTTAGGAGTCTTTAAGTTCCTGGCCTTCATGATATGGTGCACTTTCAACAACTTCTCTCCGTCATCCGTGAAACAAGATTACTAGCACTTATGGAAGGGTCTGTGACTACTACTACCACCATCACTGAAGACGGTACCAACATTGTTGTCGTTGAGGTTCCTACGCCCACTGAGACCATTACTACTTATTGGACTGGAGATGTCACTACTTTGACTACTGTTACTGGAGCTGATGGTGAAACCAACACAGTCGTTGTTGAAATTCCAAAATCCACTAGCACGGTGACTAGTATTTACGGAGGCTTGGTCACTAGTACTTCCACCATAACAGGAGATGCTACTAACATTGTCGTCATTGCCGTTCCAAAGCCTACTCAAACAGTCACTTCGTTCTAGACGGGAGAATTTACCATGGCAAGAAGGGTAACATTGACGAGCAGACGGATTCGCTGGGTATTACCCATTTCAAGGTGGACCTTGCCAAGAACAAGCTAGATGTAAAATATGGTGATATAACATAAGTTTGTTTTTCTATGGATTTGAATATTTGTCTGTTTATTATTTTGATCAAATAGGGATTCATATTAATTGAACTGCTATATATTGAACTTCTATATATTGAACTTCGGTTGATTTTACCAATAACCATATATGTAAGTATAAAGATCATATATGATTACCTATCTTATATATGACTATTTTATGTTATAATAGATTCTTGTTAAGTCAGGTACTTTGTTTACTTTGTTCATTCGCTGATGTTCTTAAGTACTTGAAAGCAGGCTCACCTAGTCAGCCGTCTTTGCTAATTGCTTGTGGGTAGACTCCACATTCTATTCTGGTACTTCTGGTTCATCAAATTCCTCCTGGTAATCGTACAATGATGTTAAAGGAGTGACGTTATGGGATGGCCTTTGTTAGGATTAGACTGTGTAAGCTCAAAATAATGAAATAGGTAGAGTAATACCCTAAGACCCATCTTCAATTAGAGTCTTCTGATTCCCCTATTAGACTCTCTCCTCCATATCTGTACTTTATTTTTCCTCCAATCTCTCTCTAATTCCATATTCTGTATCAATGTCAAAAATAGAGGTCTTGTTCATGGACAAGATTTGACAATAGCTTAGATTACTATCTGAGTCAAGTAACTCTGAATCAAGTAACTATGAATCAAGTAACTATGAATCAAGTAACTAGTCAACAGCCAAAAGTTATTTCTTCAATTGAGTTGAATGACTCAGACAATAATTGTTAATTCCTTGTTGTACCATCCTGCACTTAATTACTTGCCCGCTTTGAATCCTCAAACAGAAGAATCGGAGCGACTTAAAAAAAAATTTTTCCAGGGGACTGCGTGGGTCCAAAACTCAGCACGCTAACAATAGCATTGATTTTTCTTGGCAATTTCGGCTCAATAACAAAAAAAAAGATCATACGATGTTGGAACGGCATCATGCAAAGGTCATTGTTAGGATTGAATGGCGTAGGCATCAATAAAATTTATATCCTTGGAGCCCTTCCCAAAAGGATCGCACAACGTACATGACTCAAAAAACCCATGATTCCGTATGCGAATATCAAGAGTCATGAGCCTAAGAGTTATTCAAAACCTTGTAAGTCCAATAGTCATTCAAGAAGTGGGAGTTAAAAGTTCTGAGTGAAAAGTTTTGAGTGAAAAGTTCTGAGTAAAAAGTTCTGAGTCAAAAGTTCTGAGTCAAAAGTTTTGAGCCAAAAGGTTGGAGTCAAAAGGTCGGAGATAAAAGGTCGGAGTTAAAAGTTCTGAGTCAAAAGATCGGAGTTAAAAGTTCTAAGTCAAAAGATCGGAGTTAAAATTTCTGAGTCAAAAGTTATGACAACTCAGTGAGTCTATTTGAAGTAAAGCATTCAAGAGTAGTATGAGCAAATAAAGTATGAGCTGATGATGGTGGGTGCGCGAACGGCTTATTTATACCCCGACTCCAGAATTGCAGCCACGCGCAACCCCGCTTTTGAAAGGCTGCGAATTCGCTCATATTGTACCAAAACAGGCAACCACCGTTTCCAGGGCCCTATAGATAAAATCACATCCATACACAAAAAGACATTTCTTTATAGCGAATAAGACTAGATTAAGGAATCCTGCATGTAATGCGATCAAATAAAAAAGGGTACACCATAAAGGCGCCATAAAGGCGCCATACAGTCTTAGTCATGCCCACAATAGTTAATGGGGCACTATTGCAGTGTAATAGTGCAGTGTAACAGCATAGTACTGTATGTATTTATTCTTAGGTGGGTAATTGACACGGGTGCAAAATGCATATCTGCATATAAGGGACCACCATAAATGCATACGAGATTCTAGACTATAGACTAGGATCAGAATATATATACTTGAAACAACACATGCGTTGGCTAGACTATACAACCAGCGGTTGCGATAAGGTAGTTGTGGGGGGGGGTCATATTGCATCTGACCTACTTGTGTTTCATGTGTGCGCAGGATTGCATGCTCCAGGTGTATATAAGAGCGAGCTTCAGCTTGCCATGTCAGGAGAGCCGTGCTGCAAATAAGTGTGCCTTATGGTGGGTAAGTCGCCTCTTCACAGTGTCATAATGGACTAGCACTTCTAAATGGAAGAGTGACAATTGAGTTTTACAGTCCAGGACCAAAACTGCCAAAAGTGGGAGAAAATGAGTAACCGTCCATATCTGGATCAAAATCAGGATTTAGACGCAGCTTGATTTGGCAATGCCTCGAGCTCAGACTCCACTGGAGGAAAGAAGGTATTTGGGTTCAGGACAGAAACTTTGAAGGCCCACTAATTAAGACACCTCAATACAATTTGTGAGACACTTTCATACATATGAGCTACCCTCAATTGATTGTCCAAGTGTTTTTCATATGGAGTTGCCCTCCAAAAAGTCTATACCATCGAGAATAAACTCATCGGCGTTCGGATGATCTAGGTATGGGATGGCTTCCAATTTGCCCTCGAATTGGGGTACATTTTTCGATGATCTGTCCAGATCATGGCGGCAAAAAGAGAACCGTCAACATCAAATGCAATCGAATCTTTATCTGATGTTGATCCTTTGGACAATACGAGATTGATGATATGAAGAGGGTTTAAGAATTTTCATGGCTGGAGAATATTGAATATTGTGATAATTTTTTAAGAGGCTTTCAACCTATGTTTTAGTATATGTATTGATATACAGGGACATGTAAGTTGTACCTTACAAGACCAAAGTGGATTAGCCGGTGCGAGGCTGGTGAAGAGTTTTCACCCACTAGAAACCTGCACACGGCACATAATTGGTCTGCATACAACGCATCCACGAAGTACTCTGACTCCGTACACGCTAGGTACTTGTTGACAGAGGCTGATCATGATGGTCTTAGTATTTGAGGAGTTTGATATTTGAAGGATTCTGATGATTCCTAAGTTAAGGGGCACAGTGAATTCACTAATTTTTATTTGCTGATTCAAACAGTAACTCATTACCGGAAAAGAAGCTGTCTTCTGCTAGCATGCAATTCGGGAATGTTTGTCAAGAGACTCACTGTGTGAAAGCTCTCCACAATGGATTTGTGGGCTGATTATGTCAGTCAGCAAACATGGAGTCAATAATTGACTATACTAACATACTGAAGTGTAATACGGTGGCATACTGTACTATAACAGTATGCTACGCCGTACTGTACCAGATTAAGATATTCCATTGCCAAAGCTTAGGCACATCGAAATACTGGTCAATTTCTGTTTTATGTTTACTTTTAAATGGTAATTCTAAGCATATACCATAGAAGTCTAAACACACTGATTCCAATTTTACCTTAGGTACTACTCGTTACACTCATTATGGGCGACACAATACCAATGGACATTCACTTTTCAGACCGATCTATACAGGATGTATGGATTCCTTTGTTCTATTGGTTGATTTCTTTATGCTGAAACTTTTGAATCGACTAATTCATTCCTGTCGAAGGGTACCATCAACTAATACCTTCACCTTTCTTGGTACTAGACGTACCACAAGAATTAAGAGAGGTTCATGAATGTGTTCTAGCACTAGCAGAAGGATAACTGTGGAATAAAAATGTGAGGTAGAGAGTATAATGATTCGAGGAGGGAGTGGTGACTATACGGCAGTGTACGACGAGTCGAAGAGTGCTCACAACCAAAATGTTACAGTGCTCATAAGCAGAGAATAGTTCACCAGAGTTTTCAAGACACACTAGAAAAAGTTTTTCGAGTCTAATGGAAACAGGGAAATTACTAGACAATTGTTAGATTCTGACTACTTCCAGTACTCTGTTTTGTGTGTTTTGTATGTTTATTCGCCGATGTTTCCTCTTTGAGGTACCATCGCACCTTATATAGACTAGTCCAGCATAGAGGAATGGAGGTCGTGTCGAAGGCCGAAGGCCGCTCAACATCTGATCGACCAGTGCAGGTCAACATCCACATGGGTAGTACACTACCCATGGTATGGTGGGTTTAACAACAATAGTCATGAAAAGTGCTCATAACCAGTGTTTTTGCAATTCCGGAGTACCTGAATACCAGAGAGCTTTACACTTCTAACCTGAATAATAATTAAAGTCGCTGCCAGAGAGTTTTACGGTTTTATCAGGGGGCAAAGTAAAGCAAAGCAGAGCAGAGAATTAAGTATACAATGGAGAAGCAGTGCTCGTAACCAGAGTCTCAAAGGCTCATAACCAAAGTATTGTTATACTCATACCCAAAGTTTTAAGGCAAATACTGCCGAAAAGACGCTAATAATATATATTATAGATAAATATTATTGAAGAATGGAGTTAAGCATACACATTATTTATGTAAGTGTGTCCTGCACATAAACCGCCAATGGTATATTTTCTCTTTCTCCAGATATCCTCTCGACCATACACCCCAGATACCCCCCAAAAAAATATCCTGACAAATCCTTCCACTCTGAATTAATCTCTAACATATCTAACAAACAAAATTGTTACGAGAAAAGAACCTAAGGTAGAGGATATTTTATGTGCAGTCCGACCAGACCATGCTGGCTAGACTTGCACGTTGGAAAATTTGCTCAAAGAACTCAAAAAAAAAAATCGTGGTGCCTACCAAGCCTTCGCTTCTTCACTTACATACTTCTTGTTGCCAAGTGTGGCGCTATTGTTCTTGTTGCACGTGATTGTTCACCAGGCATGTGACCTTGGTTTCTCACCACCTTCATTTTTACTGCACTATTCATACGTCACGTGTCCAGCCATTTCACCAGTTCCCATATTTGTTTATACGCCCACAATAGTGTTATAAAAAAAACGGCTTCTAGGTTTTTGATATTGAGAGTGGCCTGTAGTGTATGTATTTTTTTTCTGGCTTTTTTCGTCGATTTGGGAGTTCATAGTGCCTAGAATTACCCTAGTATATGAGAAATAGCTCCATAAGTAACACATAGAAATTCAGCAGGAATAGATTAATAAGTAGAGGAGAATATACTATTGAAAATGGCTTGAATATGATTTTAGTAGAGTATCCTTGAGGTTTGGGTGTTTGAGTAAAGTGCATATCACGTGACCTAATACCAATACTCAAGAGTCCACCAAAATAATGAGCCCAATAAATAACTTGAATTCCATGGTATTATATTAAAATCTAAGTGAAGTCCATATTCAATCATAAGCTGATCTATTCTTTATATTGACGGTCAAAGAAGGTAACTGGGAAGAAGTGCGAATAGGACCCAGTGAGCATAGGTATGAGCATAGTAATAGACACACGACAAAGCAAAAGATTATGACAAGTTATTTTATAAATGAACAGGAGCATATAAATTAGACTGTATACCTTTGGTTTGGTTTGACTAGTTAGCAAAATTATAGATGTAAATATGACCACCCTAGACTTATGACTCGCAATCAACATTTCCTGAATATATGGACGACAACTGAGAAGTACTTCAGTGGTTTAAAACACAAACCATATATTTAATAATGGGGTACACTGATTTTGGAAGAGATTTGGATGAACGTTCGAATAGTTTATTCAAGGTTTCATGAAAAACACCTATTCCAAAAATAATGTAGGAGATATTAATGAGCCGAGGACTTGAGGACTTGAGAATTCAGGGGTTGGACAAATTTGAACCACTTAAAGAAATTGAATAACTAGAGAAACTTAACAAATCATTCTGGGGCTTTTAATAAACTGGTTTAAACCAATAATATACTAAATTTGAAAATAACCAGCTCCAGACGTTTTAGGACTGGTTCACCAAAACTTACAGTTGAAGGAGTAGGTTTAACAGGTATAATTTCCCGAAACAAATACACCTCTGTCTGACTTCAATAACCACAACTTGAATAATTTGGTCTCAACCACTCATCAAAATCTTCTAGGGAGTCTCTGGCGTTCTTTGGAAAGTATTCGGTGGAAAAGTGGTGCGATAATAATTATCTACATACTGTTGTAGACTGTGGGGGACAGTACTGTAATAGATATACTGAATATAGATGAAGTAGTGATTGATAATAAGTATAGGAATCGTTTCAAAATAGATTAAAAGGTTTTTTAGACGAAACCGTTGGCTAGGATAGTTGACGAAATCTCTAAAAGCTGGCTTTCCAAAACATCCTGCATACAACGCACACACACCCCTAACTCACCTTTGAAATTAGACTTAACGTTACCACCCTCCCTAGTAAAATTTTCTTTTTTCTAGAAAATAGGGAAGAGACATTTGCGAATCAGACGGCAGTAATAGTTTTCGTCAAATACAAAAAATCAACCCCAGAAGTAAACTTTAATTTTCAAAATACAAGTAAAGTAATCATCTGTACGTCCTGTACTTGATCAGTAGGTGTATTTTAGGGACTTCTTCGAGGATTTTCAAAGTTGTAGGTAAGTAGAAGCGTTCTGCATGAAACGGGCGGTTTTTGTTTTCAATAAACTAGCAAATTGTCTTTTTAACAATAGCTCGAGGAGATATCGGCCCCGATATACACCGGAGACCAGATATCAACCAAGATCGAAAACAAGCAATGTAACGAGTAAAAGGTCGAGCATTCTCCATCTTCAATCTCTTTCGATGGCTTGACCTAGGATATATCGGCCAAGGAGATATCGGGCACAGAGGAGATATCGGTACAATGTACGCAACAGACGGTAGACGACCATAATATACGCATATACACGGTGGAATTCCGGCCCCATACCAGCGACCAAAACACCCCGAAAAAACGCCGGACCTCAATCAGACCAAGCGTAAATGGTTCCCCAGGTGCTTGGAATATTTTAGATTATTAAACCTATACTACGATATCTACGGCTTAGAGAGGTCCAAATACCATGTATAGTGCGGTAGTTGGGAAGTCAAAATCAGTCACGGAGGATTAAAATGATGGGCCAGGTTATCAATATCAAATTCACAGAAACCCCCTTTTTTTCTTTTTTTCGTTTTTAGTATGGCCATTGGAATTTCAGTTCTACCACCTCCCAAAAGTTTCAGGCCGTTTCTACTCTAATACCCACCAGGCAGAATACTCAATATACAACGTCCCAGCCAAGTCCATACCCAATATATATAGTATAGCCAAAAAAAAAGAGACAACTGGTTTTTTTAAGGCAGTATCAAGGTCAAATTTAACACCAGGAAGCTTTCAGACAGCTTTCGGACTTCCCAAAGGTATATCCTCATTATACATATTCCCAGTTCTGGTATGCTAGGTCTATTAGTAGGCCTCAGTCTATGATAATCTAGGATTTGGGGATGAAAAAAATCATCAAGGTGGATCCTTTTAATTAGGCTTGTTAATTGTAAACCATACAGAGTCATAGTAAAGTAATGGTATTCATAAACGTTGAGTATGAGTATTGAGAGAGACTGGTAGTAAGGTGCTTCTTATGCTTCCTCCCACACCATAGTCCAATAGTCCAAGTATAATAATCTACTCAATAGTAAGTGAAGGGAATTAAGTTTTGGGAAGAATATAGGTTGGAAAAAAAAAGTTATATGTTGGAAGAATACGATTTTTGGTGGAGGAGGAAGTATCACTAGTTTAGGTTCCCCGTTCCCCGTTCCCAGTTTTCTCCTTTTTCCGAACCTCCCAAATTCCCAATTAAGGCCAATAGAAACGAATTGTTTATTACTACTCAATTCCAACTACACCATCAAAAAAATATTATCCACCTTTAGCTAAGGGACAATTACCGAGAATCGGAGCTCATCCACTGGTCCATATATACTAATTTTTTCATACTGTCAAAACAGCGAGCTCCAAATATAATAGAACAAATAACTACACTCCAAACACCTTTTTTCAATATTCTTCAAATTCACAAACTCCATCGCCAAATTTATTTTAAAGAAAAAATTTTCGTCAATTCCATAAGCTTCCTTTCCTGGCTAAAGATTTGTTATGGGTCGTTTTCTGGGTGTAAATATAGGACTCCTGATGCATTCCCAGGTTACATCCCCAGGTTAATTCCAAGTTAATTCCAGGCTAATTCCAGGTTAATTCCAAGTTAATTCCAGGTTAATTCCAGGTTAATTCCAAGTTCATTCCAGGTTAATTCCAGGTTCATTCCCAGAATAACTGGCCAACATTCACTATTCCAATATCTATGAGACCGATTCCCCAGTCCAATGTCTATGAGTCTAATCCGCCAGTCCACTGTCTATGACCATTTCATAAGTGTAATATTAACAACCTGGAAATGGCCAACTTGGAAATGGCCAACTTGGAAATGACCAGCTTAATATTATCACTTTGAACTGCTTGAATACGGGCTTTTATAGTCTACTTACAGATGCTTATATATCACAGTACAGCCAGAATGAATACATCTAGTATATCGGGCTAGAACACCAAGCTAGACCGACTAAGTCTCCAGAAAGTCACCAGCCACAAAAGACAAAAAGAGAGAGTAAGGCCAACTAAGTCACCATGAATATAAATAGAGAATAAAAAATGATTGGCTCACCAATAGAGGGCACTGACTGGTATTTAAAATGGACCGTAACGGACAATTGGACAATCACCTTAAGGAATAATTGGACAGTCGAACGATCAAGTATTTAGACAGTCGACAGTCGACAGTCGGGCAATCGAACATTTAGACAGTCGGACAAGCAAAGGACCAAAAACCAAAGACCAAAGACCAAAGATCAAACGATTCTGTAAAAGAAAATGACCTCATAGCCAGGATTTCACACAAACTGAATATATATCCACACTGTCCAAACTAGACCATAATATTGGTAGACCTGAGTTTGATCTGGTAGACTTGAGTCTGATCTTGTAGACCCGAGTCTGATCTTGTAGACCTCGTAAACTTGGATCTGACCTGGTAAACCTGAGTCTCATCTCATAAACCTGGATCTGACCTAGCGAAGGTGAAATTCAATTTCAGTAGTAGTATTTTGACTACTGGTAGTCTCCCCAGTATATAGTGAGTAATGGGTTTTTGTAGTGGTTATTGTTGTGGTTGTAGTGGTGACATCACCAGAATTAGTCCTGGTAGTAGTAGTAATAATCGTGGTAATAGTAATAGCATAGAGTGTATCGTAATCCGTCATGCCTAGCCCCAGTTTCTAGTCCTCAAAAGTTGTAGTTTCCAATAGTAGAAGTCCTCAAAAGGTGTAGTTTCCAATAGTAGAAGTCCTGCAAGGTAGTAGTTCCCAATAGTAGTAGCAGCTCCAATAATGGTAGTAGTAGCTCCAATAATGGTAGTATCAACCCCAATAATGGTAGTAGTAGTGTAACCTCAATGGTAGTAACCTCAATGGTAGTATCAATAGCCCCAGTAGAAATAAATAGCGATTAGTTAATTTAATGAGTAGTAGCGCCAGTAGTAAGATAAAGTGAGTAACAGTAATATCTAATGAGTATATAGTGAGTAGTAATATTTATATTGAGTAGTATAGTGAGTATGAAAGGTCTAAAGTTAAGCTGGAGAAATGCCCTCGGTCAAATAGGAATAATCGGAATACAAACGAATTTCAAATAGGCCTAAAACGCCCATCTAAGCATAAGAAAAAATCAGCTAAGAAATACAAAAAAACAAAGACCCACCATTTCTTCGACCCCAGTCATTCTGAGTCTTCCTCGAGTCTCCTTCAAGTCTCCCTTGAATTTCCCTTGAATTCCTTGAGTTTCCTTTGGATCCCACCCTCCTCAGAATTTAAACTATTACTCTCTGAAAACGTGGCTATTCCTCCCCTCCAATACCTAACTCCATAGATATATATGTATCTTTTTATCCTGACATATTAAGCCCTGGTTACTACCCAGACTCCCAGATTGCAGTGACACAGGTACTAGTAATCTATATTGAGTAGTCAATAGTGAGTGGTAGTGAGTGGTAGTGAGTGGTAGTGAGTGGTAGTGAGTGGTAGTAAGTGCTAATGAATGGTAGTGAGTGCTAATGAATGGTAATGAATGGTAGTCAGTACTTGATGGGTATGATGGACTGGGAAGGATACTCAATACAGTGACTAGAGTGATCAGTATCCCGGAGCTTATGTATAGATGTAGTACCATAGTAGCAGAAGTGAAGTACTCAGTAAGCCATAACCAGTACCCAGCTCCATACTACACTGTAGCCAAGAACAAGAACAGGAACAAGAACAAGAACAAGAACAACAAAATACGCAGAAAATATTCAAAGGGTCTGGATTCAAAAAATGTACATTTTTTTTATAGAGAGTATTTACTGAAACACCACTTTACGAGAGTAGCCAATGTACTTATGGAATCAGGTACTCAAAACTTACCCAGATACGAATAGAACCATAACTTCGAGTGTGAACTTCAATCGGTAAAATCAATGGTAATGAACCGTAATGGTGTGTACCGGGATATATGTATAATGGTATAAAGAAGGGCTTTAGGAAATTTAGGATTCCCATAAGTTTGTCTTTCTCGATATAGACTCTGCTCTGGCCTAATTGCACTACCAGTATTTTCCATTTCAACCCCCATCACCTCTGTATCCTGTATTCCAGCAGCTCTATCTCTGTATTCTGTATTTGAGAAGCTCTATCTCTGTTCGTCTGTATACCTATTACTCTGGTACATCAGTATCATTATCAGCATCAGCATCCATGTCAGTACCTGTTCCAGTACCAGTATCAGTATCAGTATCAGTATCAGTATCAGTATCAGTATCAGTATCAGCATCCATGTCAGTACCTGTTCCAGTACCAGTATCAGTATCATTATCAGTAGCAGTATCAGTATCAGTATCAGTATCAGTATCAGTATCAGCATCCATGTCAGTACCTGTTCCAGTACCAGTATCAGTATCAGTATCAGTATCAGTATCAGTATAGCTATTCCACTTTCGGTACTCTTTCAATTATCTTAGTCTGCTATTACTTATGCACTTATTCTGCACCACTAGCCCTGTATTCCATAGCCGTATTCCATAGCTGTATTCCGTAATTTTCTGTCAATTCTATACAGCAGTGTTTTGTAGTTCTGTATTCTATGCTTCTGTATTTTCTGTCAATTCTATTAGAACACAATTTCGTATCTGGATTCTGTCGATTCTAGTGGCTCTGTAGGTTTGTATTCTATACCTCATTGTCTCTATTCAAATGATATTCGGTAGTTCTGAATTTCCTCATCTTAGAGTGTCTTTTGGTTTCTGAATATCTGCATTCTGTATTCCATGCCTGCATTCTGTATTCCATATCTGTATATTGTATTAGGATTTTGTCTCTGTTCTGAAATCTGTATTCTGTGTCCGTATTCTGTAACCGTATATTGTATTAGGATTTTGTCTCTGTTCTGTATTGTGGAATCGAAAGTCTGCATCTGTTTTTTTCTGCTTTACATTTCGGTACTGAAAGTTATGTATCTTTTCTGTACACTATAGCCTCTAGTACATTCAATCCGGAGACCAGGGTTAGACGTTACGGGAGAAATTACCGAAATATGCGGAGCGGCCCTTCGCAAAACCCAACCAATCCAAAATCAGTAATGCCATTTCCCTTATTGACGTATTGTCCATGCTGGAATAATGCTCAGGCCATATTGTAATATGTATCTTTTTTTTTTTCATGTTACATATTTTCATTTTTACATATTTTCATTTAACATCACAATATGGAAATTGAGGGAGATGTATATTGGTGCTGGCTACCGGCAAAATCTCAGTGTCGGAGGGATGCCTGCCGCTTCAACTAAAAAAAATAGCCGATACAGGTCACCGGCGCCTACCGAGCCTACAGGGACTATCAATAACAGTTGGTAAATATATCCGAGGCAAAAATATACAATCTTAGGAACTGGTAATAATGCTGTACTACCGAAAGGAACTACCCAAACTTCACTCTACATTAAACAACTACATTAAACAACTACAGTACAATAACTACATTAACCAACTACATGAACCAATTACATTAAACAGCTACAGTACAACAGCTACAGTACAATAGCTATATTAAAACAAGCAATCTCATCCCAGTATCACCTTCCTGGCCCAAAATTACCTATTAACTACCTACCCCCTAATTACCAGAAACCGGTAAAACCAATAAAACCAGACAGTAGATCCATTAAAGCCAGTAAAGCCACACACTAAAAGCAGCCCATATTTCCAGCATATATTTCAAGCCACATAGTTATCAGTAACCAATGATAACCTCACTTCAACTGGTCCTCCTGGTATTTGGCTTCGAAGCAAGTACCTGGAGCCATTATAACCGGCATTGTTAACAATAAAACTGGCGGACAAAGAAATATCGGTGATATCGGTATTATTCCCCGTAATTCTCGCGATCAATAGACGAGCACCACTATTGATATTTGGCCCACAAAGGCTGAGACAATAACATTTAGTCTCATTATTTATACCACTATACGTAGCCTTACATAATATCACCGAGCCACTGCTCCTCCAACTGTCCTACGCTTGTACTTACTTTCTAATTGTCCCCAGTGTGCCCCACAAGTTTAGCCTATGTCCCTTGTTTAGCCTATGTCCCTTGTTTAGCTTATGTCCCTTGTTTAGTGTATTTTCGTTGGTTAGTGTATTTTCGTTGGTTAGCTTATGTCCCTTGCTTAGCCTATGTCCCAGTTTAGCCTATGTCCCAGCTTAGCCCATGTCACTCTGTTCAGCCTATGTTCAGATGTTAGTCCTTCTGGTCTAATTAGTCTGAGTAGTTTGTCAAGTCTTGCTGATCTGTCCTGTCTATGCTTAGCTGTCTAGTCTGCCTAGCCTATAGTCTGTTCAGTCTATAACCAGCTTAGTCTACGCTTAGTTGTCTAACTGTCTTGTCTATCTAGTGTATAATCTGTTCAGTCTATAGTATGTTCAGTCTATATTCAATCTCGCTATCTAGTTGTCCAATCCATAGTCTATTTAGGTATTTAGTCTGTCCATGAAGTCCCTCCAGTTTGTTCATGAAGTCCCCCCAGTTTGCCCATGATAGTCAATAGCCACTGATCTAGGTTTTAGTGGTTACTGAAACTATCTAGTCTATCTGATACTTTCGGTCTATCTGAAGTATCCGTGTACGTCTTACTGGTACTGACACTAGGCTACTGACACTAGGCTACTACCAGAACGCTATAAATTACCAGGACGCTATAAATTACCAGGACGCTATAAATTACCAGAATGCTATACATTACCTGAACGCTATAAAGTACCAGAACCCTAGATCCTATACTATACCACCCTACAAATAATAGATCTATACTTATTCTTGGATAGTGACTTCATGATACATAGAGAATAAGCTCTAGAGTAAGGCAGATTTCATGGAGAAGGTATAGGGAGGCACAACTTTGACCAGATAATAGGGCTTTTGCTTAGGGAAACACAAAGAAATACCAAGTCTGAATACAGAGTCTAAGTACAGAGTCTAAGTACAGAGTCTGAATACAGAATACAATAAAAGTGTTGAAAATTTCAGCCCCTCAACTACCAAAAAATACGAACAAGGTATAGAGGTGTTAGTTAGGGTATAGACCAAAGCAGAGGTTTTATAATGTGGGGGTAGTGACTAAGTTAAGTGAGGTTATAGTGTTGTGGGTAGTAATGAGTGAGGCCCGGAAATCCAGGCTTCTCATAGTACCATATCTTTACTGCTACACTAAAGGAGTCAAAAGCCATTTTCCCAATACAATACAAGACAAAAGCCATTAAAGCCTTGAGCTTTAGTATCCTGAAACAATATCCTGAAATAATATCCCGAAATCATATCCCGAAATCATATCCCGAAATCATATCCCGAATATCCCGAATATCCTGAATTCCACAGTTCTCAGACTACAAGCTAAGTATCGGTTACGTCTTAAGATGGACGCATATACCTAAGACGGGCTCATAAACCTAAGATGAACCCCTGGAACCTCTAAGATTGAGTTGTTCATAGCCATCCTAAGGGCAGCTTAGGTGACCCTAGAGAAGTTTCTAGCTCTGAGTATAATCAAGGTGTGTTGCTTTCTATCTTGAGACTATGACTCAATATCAATATTAAAAGTCTCTGTTATTGGGGTTTATGGGTGGATTTATGGGATTTATGGGTGGATTTATGGGCTCGAACACTTCCAGGTCTACTGGATTCAATCCTTATGATCATTTTCAGTGACTCCAAATAGCTTCTCCAGCCTCCTATATTATTCCTATATTATTCCTATATTATTGACCCTACAGAGAATTAAGTATCTGAAGTATACCTGGACAGAGACCTACACCTCTTAACAGTTCCTTATAGAAATGAATCTATGAAGAAAATATATTCAATGGTATTCTAACAAAGTCTAGCCAAGTCAGTTTTATTCAGATCTTAGGCTCAGGTATGATTAGCCAACTCAGATCAGCTCAACGAAGACCTTGTCAAGGAAGATTAGGTCAAGGAAGATTAGGTCAAGGAAGATTAGGTCAAGTATGATTAGGTCAAGTATGATTAGGTCAAGGAAGACTACGTCAAGTCAGAGAAAGTCAAGGAAGACTAGTTTAGGTCAGAGTAAGTCAAGAAGGGATAGTTGGTTAAGCTACGACTGGAGCCTATGGAGTGGTATCATAGTCTCTATGTGCTCATCACAGTTGGTACAGACTCTATGGGCCTATTACAGTGGTATAAAGTCTATGGACCAATCACAGTGAAATAGACCCTATGGACCTATCACAGTGAAATAGACCCTATTTTTCTACCACAGTGGTATAGACTCTAGATAGGTACGATACAATTCGTTGTACTGGCAACATCAACAGTAACAAAAAATATAAGGTAGTGTATTACCCATAGATCCGGGTATTTATTATTGTAGTAGCCATAACCACCATACACATTATCAATACAAAGAATGCATGTCGAATCAATATTTCAATAATCAATGTAACAATGATAAATAATTAATGCATCAATAATCAATGAAATCAATAAAATCAATGAAATCAATGAGATCAATGAAATCAATGAAATTAATGAAATTAATGGTAACGAGCTTGTCCTTATTCTCATCCAATCTCCTGTTAAAACTTAAGTAAGTCATTCTTGGAATCAATCATTGAGCCAGTCATTGAGCCAGTCGTTGAGCCAGTCGTTGAGTCAGTCATAGAGTCAATCATTGAGTCAGTCCCCATAAGACTAATCGAACGTAACTCTAGAGTTACTCAGTTCCATAAGACTTTGGAGTAACGACTTTGGAGTACTGGGTAAATCGTGGACTTGACTTTATTAAGTATATGGTTCTTTCAGCACTTTGGAGACTCCAACATAGACAGAATCCCAGAAGACACAGTAAAAAGTTACGAGCAGAGAAATTGAAGTTTAGTACAATAGAGCTTAGGCGAAAAAATTAGTATGAGAGGTCACTAAGAGTTTTTCCGAGCCTACAGGGAAGATACGAGGGGGAGGGACTGGTTTATATGAGAATGGACGTTTTATACGACGATGGACGGTGTATACGAGAATGGACTGACTAGTATATACGAGAATAGAGAGTATACTCCATATGTTTACATGGGCTTAAGTGACTTGGGTCTTTGGTTGTTAGGGAGATGGAAACGAGTAAGGGTCGTAGCTTGACGGCAATTTTTTTTTTAGGTATCATAAGCCCTTGTACATTTGATGGTACGACTTGGCACAGGGCTTTGCCGTGGCCGATTTGGTTTTGGCTCTTGTTGTGTCTCTTTGCTTTGCCCTGTTTTGTCTCCGTGTGGTGCTGGCACTTCTTGGCACTCCTGACTACCAAAATAATAAAATATCACCCGGAGTTTGGCCCAGGAAAAACTACTCACAATGTCGTCATATACCTACGTCACATGATCGCTCCCCACTCGTTCCACCACAAAACAAAATTGGTGCTTTTGATATACAATTGAATTCAATATCTTTGACTGATTAAATCTGGTTAAATTTTACTTCCTTGTGTGGAGGTGGTGGTAGTTCTGCTCAGTCCGTCTACGCGTTGAGTATGGAGCAGAAACAACGGAATCGGGAAACACCAATATGGAGAAATACAAAACAGACTGATACAAAGATCGACTAATAGAAAAATAGAGAGATATCAAAAATAGAGAGATACCAAAAATGCAGAGAAACTGAAGTATGTCCGAATTGATGCATTCTTCACATTCTCTATAGCTACATCATCATCTAGCTGGACTTGGAGTTACTGGACTTGGAGTTACTGGACCTGGAGTTAAGTGGACCTGGAGTCAACTGGCCCTGGAGTCAACTGGACCTGGAGTTAACTGGCCCTGGAGTTAACTGGCCCTAGAGTTAACTGTTGATCATTCATTGTCAGTCAGTCGATATTTTTGCTCTGAGTTTAAATAACCACTATATATGCTTTTTTTTTATTATAGAAACTGTCTTCCTTTCAATTTCTCCATAATTCCTCCGTACTGTCAGCTGTATGTCCATCTGGATCTTTCTTTTCACTCCCCTGTTTTTCTCTCGTACTCCCCCACCTTACCATGTTGCTCACCCACCTTACCATCTTATTCCCCCACCTTGCCATCTTGCTCCCCACCTTACCACGCTGCTCCACTCATTCCTATCCTTTCTTCTGTGTTTCAAAAGGGCAAGACTACTGATTTCCAGACTTAGTTCAACTTCAGCTTTATAACAGACCCACTTTGTCATGACCCAACCCTTACCATGGGTACTTCCAGCCCGTCTAGTCTATGCTACCATCTAGTGCCAACTAAACTTATCCGAGGTAAGTGAAGTACAGTTACCGAAGTGACTATTCCCAAGTCCATCGCGAAGCTCATAGAGAAGTTCATAGGCCCACTAATCCATCAGTTCACCATTCCACCAGTCCACCAGTCCACCAGTCCACCAGTCCACCAGTCCACCAGTCTACCAGCCAGCAACAACTCACTCTGACCTTCATAGTCAGTCATATATTCCGTCAGCCCTCAGTCATTCAGCCACCATTATATCTCTATTATCTATTCCTAGCTACGTAGTCAATCAGTCAATTATATAACTACACTGAATCCAGTCAGTGCTCAGTGCTCAGTGCTCAGTCCTCTAGTCAGTCACTCAGAAGTACTTCTAGACTCTCTGACACACCTGGTACACCTGGGACGCCTCTTACGATTGGAACATCTGGCACACCTAGACTCCCCATTACATCCCCCCTATAAATACCACACGATATTCTTTGAGTTGATAATCTTAAGGTCAAGATAGACTCATATTTGGCTTCCCTCTATAAACCTATTTTGAATGACTCAATACGGTGGATTGTCTATTTCCCGGACAAAAAAGATATATGATCTATCACTACCATCTCTGAGTGGATTTGGTCGGCTCCAGCTTTTTATAGGTGAACCAGTGTTGAGATCTGTTTTCGCAAAATTTTTCATAAACACCATCTTCCACCAAAACAGCCAAGAAATAAAGAGAACCATTCAATTCGACAGCCACAAATCATGGGGGTAGTTCCATGTCCTAAATACCAGCCCTTTTTGGATAAGGTTCCAGTACCTAGTTCACAGAATTTAACCTAACTTTGGACCCCTAACATACAAATTTACCATACTATATCCCTGAGTCTTTTCCTCCCAACGGCTATGCTCTGGAACCAATATTCCCTATATTTAATGCGACAGTGATATACTAACGTACCTTACTAGTGATATACTAACGTACCTAACCAGTCATACACTGAAACCACTCTACCAGTCTTCCACTATATTATAGTACATACAACACTTTAGGCTTCCCAGTTCGTATATTGAGAAGTGGCCAGCCGGCATTTGGTTCTGTAACACTAGACTTAACTAAAGCTAGTCTTAGTATAGTGGTGAATAATCTACTTGAACGTACCAGGTGGTAATGACAATAGCACCACTAGACTATACCAGTACAGACCAGTACAGACCAGTACAGACCAGTACAGATCACCGGTAAAGACCACCAGTACAGATTGCATTACTTGAGTAGTACTGTTAGTATGGACCACCAGTAGGGAGCAATAAATTAGTACTACCATACAGACTACCACTAGAGGAACACTACAGTAGCAATAAAGTAGTACTACCATACAGACTAATACCCCTTTACCACCAAAACTAGACCAGTACTAATACTACGCTACTACTCACAGATAGAGGAACTAATATGGAGTCTGACACAAGTATCCCAGTCGAGTATCTCTATCAGTACCAGTACAAGTATCAGTGATATTTTTTAGTACTACTACGAATATCAGTGATGGTTCTTAGTACCATAGTGTACGGTTAGTGTAGTACTGACAGTATATAATGATCAGTAGAGCGAGTATGGACTAGTGAGGCAGTACTAGGTTCAATATGGAGTGGTACTAGGTTCAGTATGGAGTAGTACTCTACATTACTAGTATTACAAGATCGGTAGAGTCTGGAGTGGTAGACGTTTGGAGGGTTTTGGTACAGAGCAGCTGTTTACAGGAGTACTTTGTGTGCGGGTAAATCAGTAATAGAATGTAATCCAAATGTAGTAGTAGTAGTAGTCGTATGAGTAGTAGTATGAGTAGTAGTATTAGTAGTAGTAGTCGTATGAGTAGTAGTAGTAGTCGTATGAGTAGTAGTAGTAGTCGTATGAGTAGTAGTAGTAGTCGTATGAGTAGAAGTAGTACTAGTAGTAGCAGTAGTAGTAGAGAGTCGTGGTAAAGATTGGTAGTGTAGTACCATAATAGTCCAGTAGTACCCTAGATTGATCATTGGGTTGAGCTAGTTCACGTTCTATTTGAAACCATTCTGTTAACAAGTCCTAGTACTCCTTTCATTCTTCCAGTGCATTGTCCATCTTTTAATGACCTATACATTCCTTTCTTCCAATGACCAGTATCATTATTTCTTTCACTGGCCAGTAACCGTTCTATATGACTTAAAGTGGAATCACCCAAAATGCGGCCCTTTAATCTGAAGGTATTTTTTTTTTTAATTTTTTTTAGTGATTCCAATTAATGAATTCCACTGACCTAACTTTGACTGGTCATCATATTGAGTGGTGCTCTGATTTTCTCATAATCATAATCTTAAGTAGCCAGTATAAGTCACAAGGTACACTCTTGTGTAATGTAGCCACCAGTCATAGAGTAGTCACCAGTCATAGAGTAGTCACCAGTATAGACTAACCACTGCTATACCCAAGGTCACAGTAGAAGATATTACAGTAGAGGACATATAGAGTAAAGGAGTAGTAGGTAGTAGTCTAGCAGTAGGTAGTCCAGTAGTAGGTAGTCCAGTAGTAGGTGAAAGGTGGTTGTTCAGTACAGTGTATGAGTATTAATAGAGTAGGAGTACTAAAGAGTGGTAGTTAGTGCTATTATGGAGTTCCACTATAGACTACCAGTAGTGAGTACCAGGAATACTGATTACTAGTACAGTAAAGAATAGTAGTAGTATAGTACAAGATACAAGTAGGTAGATTCCACTAGAGTGGTAGGTAGTACTGGTAGACTGTAGTACTGGTAGACTGTAGTACTGGTAGAGTAGTGGGTCGTAGGTAGTACTGATAGAGTGGTAGAACACACTGGACGGGAAGGAGTACTGGTAGAGTCAGTCATCTGAGTTTAGGAGTGTATAGAGCTCTTCCGAATGAGTTTATTCGTTTGGGGAGCTAATACCTACGTTAAACACAGTAGTGATATTCTCCACCTTCTAGAGACTGAACCTACGAGTTTTCGGTACATCAGTGTTATTAAATCAACAAACTATAAGATAATTAAAATAGCATCCATCCGTTGTCACAAGCAGTCATTCTTGAGTATGAGTCTCATTTAGACCAGTATCATTCAGACTAGTATCATTCAGTATCAGTATCATTCAGACTAGTATCATTCAGTATCATTTAAATAGATTTAAACATCACTGAACATCACTGGCTGAACATCACCAATCACTGAACATCACTAATCACTGAACATCACTGGCTGAACATCACTTATCAATTAAATGACTCAGTCTCAACTCTTAAACTACTTCTTGCTGACCTCCACTTTATCGCCGCAGTCAAGACACTTATAAGCTTTTGTTCCGTCTTCAAAAACAGCCATACCCTCGTTCTGCATCAACGACCATTCGCCCTTGGCCGGGATCTTCTTGCACTTTTCGTTGAGACACCGAGCGGCGGTTTTCTTGTACCGTAAGCCACACGAGTTACAAAGCTGGCCCTCTTTGATGCTCCATGAAGGTCTCCAACAAGGTGATTGGTCGGATCCACATGATATGCAAACACGAGGCGAACCTGAACTTTTGGGTGGTGTCTTGATCAATTCAGACCGCGATTTGTCTTTGAGGGATGGAGGAGTGATGGGAATGAACTTGTTGTGGCTCATACCTGAGACGGGCGATTGAGGTGTATACTCAAAACTATTTTCGGGGGTTGCAATCGCATGGTAACTCCGAGCAATGGGAGAGCTGCTTTCCCTATACTCCTTGGGTTCCTTGAGGTCCTTGTACTCGGGGTACTCCTTGTAGCCAGGCTTGTACTCCAGATACTCTTTATAGTCGGGCTTGTTGAACTCCGGCTTCTCCCCCTTTTCGTGCTTAAACGTGGGGTAGTTAGGAGTATGCGGAGACTGAAACCGGGACTCCTTGTAGTCAGCCGGAAGGTCCGCATACCGGTAGGAGGAATCCAGATTTGCCAAGGACAGACCATGGGTAGCGGAACGGCCAGTACGTGAAAGCAGCATCAACGATCGGGCCAACTCCAAGTATTCGGGGAACTTCTCCACGTCCTTCATATACGTCTTGTTCAAATAAGTATAGTTGGACTCATAAGGAAAGTTGATTTTGCGCTGCTGGGGAAACGCGGGGAACGATTTCAGCCCCACACGGGAATCGAAATGCGGTCTAGCCACCAGCTTATCCATTTCACTAATCGATGGCAACGTTGTCCGCTGCGGATTCTGGTGGCGGAGGTCCAAAGGCATGGAAACCTTGGAGTTGCGGATGGAGTCCAAAAGCCCGTACCTCCAGTTATCATCGTTGGGCTTATAGGTATCGAAATAATCTTGAGAAACGGTGGGCGTGATTGTTCGGAGCGGCTGCGTTGGAATATTGGCCAACGCATCCGATAAGCTGGGGAGCTTAATGGGGCCAGTTGTGGGAGCCACAACACGACGTGCAGGCTTTTGGGAAAGCGAAAGAGGAATGCAGATTGGAGACCAGTCCAATTGGGGTCCGCCCAAAGCGGAAGGAGGAGACGAAGGAGCAGTCCGGGACCGTTTAACAGGTTCCGACACGCCGGAAGACTCGTTCGTATCGCTATAGGAGCGCTTTTTGGAGGATGCAGATATATGGGGCGAGACGGAGCGCACGCGTTTCAAAGAGTAGGACTCGTGGAAAGGGAAGAAGCCGAGAGCCGGCTCGGATCTGAGGAACGAATGACTAGAATTCATGGCCGAATGGAGTACGCTCATGAGGAGAAGGTGGATGCAAAATGTGTGGTAATATGCAGGAGATGCTAAGCAGCCTGGGGGGTGTGGCGGTTTTTTTTTTTTGGTAGGGAGGGGTGAAGTGAGGGCTTAGGTGCAGGTATTTCGTAATCTTTTTAATAGGAGGGGGCCTTTGATTCTTTGTGAGCACAAGCGGATTTCACTTGAGGAATTTCACTTTAAAGGAAGATAAGTAGTGTGCAGCACAAACAGGTGGAGATTGATTTGGTGATATTGCCTTGGTGGAGTTGCAAGTAAGAAATTGAGTCAATGAACAAGTGTGGTTTGGGAACGAGTGGCAGAAGGAAAGGAATCAGTCTAGACCAAACGCAAGAGTAAAAGCAAAAGCAAAAGTAAAGCAAGGCAAAGAAAAAAAAGTTGGAAAAGGAAGAATTGAGATGGTTCAAAAATGTAAGGACACAGGTGGATAGGGAACTCAATATATAGTGGGATCAGATCAGGAGAGAGACTGAAATAGGAAAGTGGCTTGCCATGCTGGTTTGCAGGTGCAGAGAATGGCCCTGAACCAGCCATTGAACGGCCTGATTTGAATGCTGGCTCCCACGTGCGGCACCTGTGCAGGAGGTGGCTGGTTTAGTCGCGTGAAGCTGCCACGAAAGCGCCCGCGTGCAGGTGCGCAGCAGATCACCGCGCATCAGATCAGCGGGTCACCTGCCAGGTGGCTTGGACATTTGTCCGATCTGATCTGTTTATATGTAGGAGCCAAGAGAGTCAAAATCAGCCAATATGCCTTTGTATTTGCATGCAGAGAAACTTTAGGAGCGGCTGGTTGCTCGTGTACTTTAAATGTTACCTGCCATATCCGGATTGTCTGATGCAGGTGATTCCGACCGCCCTCTGTGCAGTGAGCCTGCCCCTCCCCCCCACACAATTATCCTCTGCGATCGGTGTTATTTGTCTTTATTAATAGATTTTGTGTGAGCCAAAAATGGACGAAAATTGACCTCTGCAAAAAATGCATTCGCTCATAATGGAATGCCCCCTCGGCCCGTTCCGAAATTTACCCTCCACTACTAGTTAAGCGGTTATCAAGTTATAAGTCACAATAGTGTCGGATTAGTATCTTATTGGAGACATGAATGGAATCGTAACCAGGATGTAGGGGTGTGTGTAGGGATCATAAATTGTGGGGGGGAGAGATTTGGGGGAGATTTGGAAGAGATTTAGAGGTGAATTTTTTTTTTTGGTGGAGGGGGCAAGATTTTAGGGGGTGGAAGAAAAAGAGTGGCGAAAAAAAGGAGTAGGGAGGAAGGGAGGAGGGAGCAGAAAAGAGAGCGAAGACGAGGGAGTGTATAATGGTGAAAAGCACCAGGCAGTATCTCTCTAGAGACAAATTGACCATAGAAAAGAACAGGCCGATCGTAGTAGAGATACCTTGTTTGTGTGAGGTAGTTATGGGCCTGGTCGAACCCTAAAGGTACTGCCAGATGTCCACTTATTGTCTACTTCTTTCCGTCGTTTGTATATGTAGGTCTTGCATATAGCCCGCTTGTCTAGGTGTAGTATGGTGTATTTTAGACTAACTAGTAGTATAGCAAGCATGTGATGGAATAGCCGTTTAACTTTGGTTGGCAGTGCTGTGAATGTGGAGTTTCTTAGATGTGTGCTTTATAATCCCTATGTTTAGTGTAGTTAAGTGTAGTTAAGTGTAGTTAAGTGTAGTGTAGTTAAGTGAAGTGTAGTTAAGTGTAGTGTAGTTAAGTCTAGCGTAGTTAAGTGTAGCGTAATTAAGTGTAAGTGTAGCGTAATAAAGTGTTAGTGTAGCGTAATTAAGTGTAAGTGTAGCGTAGTTAAGTCTAGTGTCTGGTGCCTGTACTGTTTGGTAGTGTGCTGATTCGTCGACTGTTGTGCGTCGAGTAGTGGATTTTAGAGGAGTTATTGTCTAAGTTAGAAAGGTTTTAGGAATATTTTACCGTAGGACATTCCTTCAATGTCAATCCAGTCAGTAGTCAGTACCTCCCCAGTTAGAATCTCAATCTGTCAGTATCTCAATCTGTCAGTACCCAATCCTATCAGTACCCAATCTGTCAGTACCCAATCCTAACAGTACCCAATCTGTCAGTACCCAATCCTAACAGTACCCAATCTGTCAGTACCCAATCCTATCAGTACCCAATCTGTTGGTACCCAATCCTATCAGTACCCAATCTGTCAGTACCCAATCCTATCAGTAGAAGTAGCCAGTACTAGATATATAGCTACCTTGTGAAGGAGGGCTGGGTGAAGTAGCACTTCGGTCGAAGTTTATACTAGGATATACACTCCCATAGTCTTGACCTGCGTAGAGCAGTTCTTATAGAATTGTATATGGAAAGAGTAGTGAGTTACGGAGTTAAGACGGTTCTTAGAGCCAGTCGACACTCCACAGCAGTCAGTCGTCAGTCGTCAGTTGTCAGTACTCAGTAGTCAGTCTTAGATATTGAATGGTACTTGGTACCGGAGTTACCGGAGTAGTTATAGGTACTGGACTATAATTCTAGACCAAAGTCTACTGTGCCTCTCTCTGATCTTTCACTGACTTTCTACTGATCTCCCTCGACCTCCTCCCTCTCTATTTTCAGGAAGAGAGTACCCTAGATCCAAGAACACTCTTGCTGAGTATGTGTGACTCGAATGGAGTGAAATTACCATTCCAATATATTCAGTAGATTTGTGAGAACAAAATTCGATTACTATGAGAAAGGAATATGAACCTCTATACTCTCTAAGCTCTCCATGGCCCTACATTTTCTAAACGTCTCTCTACACTATTCTCTACACTATTCTCTACACTTTTTAATATCTACCTAAATATATCAGTGATTACAGAAACGCTGGGGTTGATTTAGGTTTAAAGTTGAGTTATGGTCGAAAATGCAGTCTTAACAAACTAAGCAAAAAATCAAACAAAGGAAAATAGAGTCCTAACAAGATAAAAAGAAAAGTGAGTCAAGACCTGGATGTGGCTCAGTAAATATATTGGATGGATGGATCAAGAAAGGAAAAGTCATATTCCAGTGACACCAGTGAAGGATTGGGTACAATAGTGTACGATGTAGACTCGGAAATGTATAGATTTTAGGTTATAAATTGGTACTGTAATTTCTATATCGTCTTCTAAACTTTGTGAGAGTGACTAGGTCTGAACATATGTTTGATGAAAGCATTAGATGAGTTGTTTCTTTAAGTGAATGATATCTGGACCACTCTGGCTGTGAACGTGACTATGTCGAACCTCAGTATCCCTGAAGCTGAGTATCCCTGAAGCTCAGTATCTCTGAATTGCAGTATGTAAAACCACAGTATGTCCACCTTTAGTATATCTGAAGCTCGGTATATCTGAAGCTCGGTATATCTGAAGCTCGGTACATCTGGATTATGGTCTTGGATGTCAGTATGTCAGGAAGTTTCTGAACCTCTGTAGATCTGCAATTCATGGAATATATGGATATGGAATGTCTGATATACATGGAATGTATGGATATGAAATTCGGTAATTATGGAAGGTGGAATGTTAGAAGTGTCTGAGGCAAAGGATGGATGGAAGATTGAGTTAGGAACTTGGAACTTGGAACTATGGTACACTGGTTCTGTCTTTCACACGCTGTAATAAAATTCTGTGTGCGAATTATGGAATTCTGGACAATAGGTATTCGGAAAAGTAGGTTTTCGGGATAGCAGGTTTTCGGGACAGTTGATATTCGAAAAAGTAGGTATTCGGAGAATTAGGCACTGTAGAAAGAAGGTATTCTGAAATCTATGATACTTTCAGTCTGAATTATGGCATTGTGGATGTTTTTTGTAAGGTTTCCTATAGTTAGTATTCTGGAAACTCCTAGTATTCAAGTAATATGAACATATGGAACTCACCAAGGTCTTGGGATAATCTGAAATGCTGGGACCTAATTATCTGGAACAACAGCATTCTGGAACTGTAGTAATCTGGAACCACGGAAGGACAGTATTATGGATTCACGGAGGGACGGTATTATGGATTCAAGAAAAGGTGGAGCTCTGGAGATATTGAAATATTGTAGTAATCTGGGACATGAAATGGAGATGATATTTTTTGTAGTAAGCTGGCTTTGAAGTTATGGAATAAAATTGGGTACTCTGGTAGTATTTTATGAAGCTCTTTTCTTGTAATGTGGTTCTGGAATATGCTTTTGGAAAGGGGTACGCTGGAGTTCTGTTTTTTTTTTGAAAGAGGTATGGAATTCTGGTACTCTGGAAACCCTTGATCGGAATCTTGAGTCTACTCCAAGTGATTTTTTTTAAACATTGTGTGATTTCAGTGTTTTGGAATTGTCTGTTGAAACTCCCAACCCTTCAAATGCATCCTCGGATCTTCCAAATGCATCCTCGGATCCCCATCATTGTAGTCTCTATACCCTGTTGCTTCCTAGTAGTTAGTAAATATCTCCAGCTTCACCAAACACTCTAATCTCCAAGTCTCCGTTTCTTCATGTCTGCCTGTCTGTTGTATCCTGCTAAATACTAGTAAAATGGTAGTAGTAAGGATATACTTACTCTTTGAAATCCGCTTTGAAATCCGCTTGAAAATCAGTGACTCAGTACAGTACTTCCATGGTCCCAATACCTTAGTAGACACTGTCAAAGGAGATTTGGAGTATAGATTCTGAGGAACCTGTATTAACCCAAAAAAAAAACCTTTCTTGTCTTTGAATACTGGCCAAGTCGGGTCTATATGCATTTGGACCGAGACTCGAGCGTGGCTTTAAAATCACCCGATTTTGCGTCAACAGGGTATTTGGATATGGGTCCATAAAGACACTCCACCAGAAATAGACCAATTGATCCGAAAAAAAAGGTCTAGATGGTTTTTGGGAGCCTTATAAACCATGAAACGTGGAACTGGGGGAGGGGGGGAAAGTGGTTTAGTCTTTTTCTGGCTTCAACAACATGATTTTGATGGTCTAACCACCCATATAGACGCATGCAAGGCCGGATTTGGACCCTGGCCCGAATTGACGGTTGCAAGGAGTCAAGAAAAATTTGGGTGGATGTTTGGAAATGCATAAAAAAATTCGGGAAAAAAAATATTCTTTAACAAGGCAAAAATGGGAGCTGGTTTGGCCGTAGACGACACGAAGGTCCCCGCGGACTAGAAATCGATATCTCCGGACGTACTAGACACCGAGTTCAAAAAGGGCATTTCTTGGGATTTTTGCTTGGGAGTGAAATCGCTTTAAACGAATATAAATGGTGCTTGTTTGGGGAAAATTCCATGGATATTTGGTCAGATACGCCTTTTTTTGGTTATTCTTACCACGGTACAGCTTAGGCGAGAACACTTTTTGGGCTTACACATTCATGAATTTCCTTTGAAAATGGTTTACATGAAACTAAAAAACCCTGATTGAATAGAACTGTTTTTGGGAGCTGTGAAAAATTATCTGGGCTGGATTTATGGATTACTGGAGTATATACATTTATGATTGGACGTGGAAAGCCGCTTTGTGACGGCCAATTTAGCTTTTATGGACTTCCAATAGTATTGTTTTTGATATCCAGGGTTACATCGCTTGACAAATTACCTATAAACTTACCATGAACTTCATAGTCATTGGATTTGTTGACTTGGAACTGTTTGTAATATAATGGTTACGAGCCCGGCTTCTTAACCATTCCCCCCAATATTCCACAGTCATACAGAAAATCATGAAAAACGCATGAATAAGTGTTAAATACCAACTAGAAAATCATGAAAAAAGTATAAAGTTAAATTAATAGAGTTTAATGGCAGTTCTGGCGGTGGTATAGTAATTTTAGGTTTAATATGGGTCAGTATTTCTACTCCTACTCGTTTTTCCACTGTTATTACTGGACCAAACTCAACAATATAAATACTAGTGACTATACCAAAGAATTAGTCACTCAAAATCATTGGTTAGTAGTAATCGTGGCTGTTTAGGCTGATGGTTAGATGGTAGACCTCGGAAAAGAAAGCCGCGGCCGGAACAGGCCCGTTTTCAGAGGTGTAAAAATTTGACCCACCATACACTCCAAAAATCTAAAATTACCATTGAGACGTCCGGAATTCCAGCATTTTAGAGATATTAATTTCCACCCTGTGCTAAGAAATAAACGTGGTTCACTATCACCCAGGTTGTGGCCGGGTGGTGTGTTGGTGTACGGGTGTGCAGAACTTTTCTGCTGCGGCCACACGCATGATCCAAATCCGATCAGCTTCCAGCCATCTGTAAGCCGAACCACGGGCCAGCCAAACACCGAAGGTGCAACACTATTAAAAAATTAGGATTTGATTTTGGTTAGCAAGTGCCTGGATATGGGATGCCCCGGATATTGGAGTCTTCCGGGGCAAGATTAAGCAATCCAGTTCCGAGGCATGCTTGGCAGGCCCGCATGCACTACTAGGCCCCCCGGGAGAAGCAACCTGCCCAACACACATTCATGCACCCCTAAAAACTCCATTAGTCAATTCCTGGAGACCGGCCAAACAAATGGATTCCAATGAGGCGGAGTGACGGGAATTCAGGGTCGAATAAAAAGCAGTAGCGTAGATAAACTATGTATGCGGTACTGCAGATAATGACGTGTCATTTTCTTGGTCTAATAAGTGTCATTAAATTCGTATTGTGGCCGTGATCAAGATAAAACAATTTTGATGTAGATACTGCACAATCTTACAAAAGCAGTAAGTATTGCCCAAACCTTAAAGTGTGATTTTTTGGAAAGTATGTTGAGCTGGCATGCATGGCGTGCATATAGTCATCAATGAAATCTAAGCTCCACCATAAGTCGACATCGGAGCTTAAAGGCGCCAATACTTTCCTTCCAATTCAAAGAATATTATTTTTTGTAATACTCTGCCAAGTTTGGCACTTCCAGCCCCTCGGTTTTAGCCATCCCTGCGTCTCCACAGATTCGCTAATCTACAGATCTGGCTCAAAAGCGTATACACTCCTGTTATAGTTTGAACTTAGTAATACAAATCATCTAGGGTACTTTCTAGAGTACTTTAAACGGGTTAGAGTAACTTTCCAGTCCTAGATTTACTGTGTATTCCTGGATTTACTGTGTATTCCTGTAGATACTGCATATAGTATGGGTATATGGGGGCGGTAGAAGAGTGTAGTGGAAATGAGTAGTGAATGGGTAGGGGCTGGAAGGGTTGAAGGGGCTCGTAGTGAGTTATGCAATGTATACAATGAAAGGATCTAACTATAGATAAGCTTTCCGGTATTGGCTACAGGCTTATCTGGAAAATCAGGTGGTCCTGTATACACCACGCTTATTCCTTAATTCTCCTCTCCATGGCTGATACACTATTTATTTATTCACCTAACAAGAAAAATTTTTGAAGTTACAGTTTTTCTGTTGGGCCTGTGTGGGTCTAGTGTCCATTTTGTCCAGTATTAGGACAATCTGTACAGTATTAGTACAGTCAAGTCTCTAGTCTGTCCAGTTCGTCCAGTCTGTCCAGTGCTTACTCTCTAGTCTCTAGTTTTCCTATATTAGAACTCTTAGAATCGTGGTATTTTCTAGTCTGTCTAGTCTCCAGTTTGTCTATTATTAGTGCTGTAGAGTCTGTCCAAAGTCTACAGCCTGTCTACTCTCTAGGTTTTCGAGTCTGTCGAGTCTGTCGAATCTGTCGAGTCTGTCGAGTCTGTCTGTCCTGTGTAAGTATTGTGTTAGTATGATACCGGGCAGTCTTTCTAGTCTGTCTCGTCTGTCTAGTCTGTTTAGGATGTCTAGCGTGTCCAGTATAAGTACTATCTAGTCTTTCTAGTCTGTCTTGGCTGTAGAGTTTGTCTACCAGTACCAGTACAATTTGTCTAGTATAAGTACTCTCTAGTATATCTAGTTTTTCCAGTATTAGTAGTGTTGAGTCATTCTGTCTGAGAACTGTCTTAGTATAGTATCGTCCAGTCTGTCTAGTCTATCTTGGTATTGTCTTAGAGTCTTGCTATTCTGTCTCCTGACCAGGTGTACCTTTAAGTAGTATAATCTTAGACTATACCACTAGTATTTTTCCATCCACTGTACTGCTAGTATTTTTTTCTATTTCTAGCTCCTAGTGTCAAATTACCTTGTATTTACCACTACTACTAGTCGCGACTACTAGTAATTTTTTCTACTAGTACATTTTTCTACTAGTGCATTTTTCTACTAGTGCATTTTTCTACTAGTACATTTTTATTTTGTATATTTATTTTTCCATACTGTTGTCTAATTCTTCATCACATCTACATCTATAAGCATACTACTTTTTTGAACTGATTCTCCGGGGAGTCTACCTTAAGAGTCTGGTGGACTGAGTAGTTTTAGTGGTGGGTCTATATACACTCCATTGGTTATGAGTTAGCCAGAGCCAGATGGCAGATGGCAGATGGCAGATGGCTTGGAGTTGGGTACTAAAAATAAACAAATAGGGGCTCTGGACAGATATTTCAGTCTCAGAAACCTTTTAGTGGAGAGAAATGATTGGAGAGAGAAATGCTCAGATTGGTCTGTCTATATATATTCTGCTCGTGTGGCTGTTTCATATTGACATGTTGAGTTGGGTTCTTGGATTGAGATTATCTTCCAACCACCAGTCTCTGACTTGTGTGCCCAATGCCAATGACCTTTATAGGACTACAAAAATTTCTCATACGAGACCGAAAAAAGGGCTTTCAGAAGAATATCTGGCAGACCTGGAAGGTGGGGTTGGAGGATTGAGACGTTTCCTCATGCATATAAGAATTTGCATGACCAGTGGGACCAGGGCAATGCAAGATATATGGACATTACTTGATCACCGATAGCCATGGCGATATCATGATCAACTACCTCTACGAGGGAGTGCCGGAGGTGAAGGAGGCGTGGAATGCCATGCCCATGAGTATCCTCAAGGCGGACTTCTTCCGCTACCTTATTCTCTTTGCCAAGGAAAGAGTTGTACTCGGATATCGATAAGCAGGGCTTCAAACCCATCGATACTTGAGTATCGAATAATGCCACGATTTGGGGGGGAACAAATTATAGCAGGGCTTGTGGTGGGCATTGAGGCGGACCCCGATAGGCCAAACTGTCACGACTGGTATGCACGGCGCATTCAGTTCTGCCAATGGACTATTATGGCCAAGAAAGGGCACCCAATGCTTCTAGAGTTGATTGCCTAGATCGTATCTCTTACGTTGGACCGCAAGCAGAAGAAGCAGTTGGAGACACTGATCACTACTTCTACTGATGACTCCTTATTGATGACCATGACTGCCACTATGACTATGACTATGACTATGACTATGACTATGACTATGACTATGACTATGACTATACTAAGATATCTCACTTATTGCGTAAGGAGTAGTACTGGCTAGTGCAGATGATCAAAATACCACAATAGGTTAATCACTACCTATGGCTTCGGTCTTTTGATCGGACATTAGTCCGTAGCTTTTTGACTTGAGTTTGACTTGACTTGACTTGACTTGACTTGACTTGACTTGACTTTGACTTGAGTAGAGTTATAATTTGATCCGATCTGTGTGAGTCGAAGTACAAGTTAATTTGGACGCATTAAAATGTGTAAGTAAGCCGTAAGAGTGGGCTTGGGGTCATTATTCCCATTTCTTGAAAAGTGCCCACTTGTTGGGAATAATGGTTGATGTTGACGCCAGTACTCCTGAACCTAAAATATATCTATTGACTATCGTTATATCTATTGACTATCGTTATATCTATTGACTATCGTTATATCTATTGATTACTTATTCTCGTCGATCTTGTTCTTGGCGTCTCCAGCCAATATCCCACCAGCTACGCCCGAAGCCAAATGGCCTGCTCCTCCCAAGTGGAGCTTGTCTGCAACTTTGTTTCCACCAAGGGAACCTGCGACTGACACTGCAATGTTCTTGGCTGTTTCTCCGTCTGGCATGTTATATATAAAGAGATTGTTGTAGTGTAAATGAGGAATAAAACAGGAGAAATATAAGGAGAAATATAAGGAGAAATATAAAAGGAGAAAAAAGAAAAAAGAAGGAGCTATACAAAATGAGATCTGGGGATGGAGCGGGTGGGGGGTTTATATAGTGAGGTGCATGGGGAAGGTTGCTGCGCATGTTCCAGTGGACCGACTGCACGTGCGACCGGTGACGTTGCTGCACCGAACATCCATGCTGGCGCCGTGACCGAACGTCTTAAATCATGTGATGTGAATCATGTGATTTGAATTACATGAAATTTACCAATGTCAGTTATATCACTTGCATACTTCATGATTTATCACGTGCTTCTCTCCTGACTTTCATCTCGTGACTTCCATCTCGTGACTTCCATCACGTGACTATCTCCCTTCGCAGTTACCTCACTCACTTCTCAACACCTCTCTTCCCCATGAACGCTCCCCTCGATCCCTGTAAGTAGCTCTCCCTGCTATACGGCATTCTTCTATATGGTGCCGCCCACTAACATCTAGCTTTGCCCGTCGAAGGCCTCCTCAAAAAACTCCTAGCTTCATTGGATCTCCAGCTATTACAGCCCAATGCTACTAACCAGCCGCAGTTCCCCTCTGTAGAAAGCTACGCCACCTCTTTTGCCAAGCAATTGAAGCCCGCGGCCTCCATAGTCATTGATGGTGTGCCGTTGGTGCCAGTTCCTCCTTCCAGTGATGCACGGCTCGAGTTCCAGAAAAAGTGGTTGGCCAGCCCCTCTACTCAGCACCAAATGACGTCTTTCGATACTCATTTGATCCCGGGAACAGGGCTCTACACTGTCATAGCCAATGGGAAGGTTCGGTTTGATGAAAGTGGCCGCTCTCGCTTGGGAGAAACGGCAGATTTGGTAGCTCCTGCACAGAATCAGGCTCGGTTCCTAAACGGGCCGTGGTATGGCTTCAACCTTAATATGGTGGTGGACCAAGCGGTTTCTACAAATGACGAAAGTGAAGTCATCAATAGTTTTAACTATAGGGTTACCTTCAAGCCCCACGATAGCGTGGTATCTCTCTAGCTTCGTTCTGCATGCAGGAAGGGCTCATTGGGATGACAGTGACAGTGACAGTGACAGTGACAGTGACAGCGACTGACTTTATGACAGTGACAGCGACTAACTGTATGGCAGTGACAGTACTAACTGTGTACTGTCGGAACTAATAAAAATTTCATTACTTATAGTATTAATATTAAACAATCAGAATAGACTGTTTTGGTATCTGGTATATAGTCAATCAAGTGCGTAAAGTAATTCTTTAAAGCTGTATGGTCTCCGACTTGTGCACATTAAGGTGATTGCATTCTTGAACGTAATTCCTCTGGAAATGAGGGTAGATTATATGGTCGTGCAAACCTCATAATCCCCCCGTTGAACATCAGACGACGTTGACGTGTCGATTCAATATTACACGACATTGAGACAGAGTTGTGCAGGCCCGTTGTTAGGATCAGACGGCGTAGGCTTCATAATACCTCTATTAGCAGAGCCTTGTCCATCGTGGATCTAACACATCCCGCAAGTCCTCAATCAACTAGAGTACCTTCCTATTAGCTCTGGAATAACCAATAGTTTGTACTTCATGGTTCACGTGATTGAATGAAGTGTCTCTGGTGACTAATACTAGTGACTTGAATGATCTTAAACAGACCAGATGGTGTTTGAAACTTCTCTGAAACTAGTGTCTCATTTTAGTGTCTGTCATCGTCACACTTTTGTAAGTCACCACTTCTGGAACAGTCACACATTCTTGCGCTGCTTGAACCTTGGGGTTTTGTTCTGAACACAAGTCTTTGGGTTCTCCGAATGGGTCTCCTGGTTGGCCTTCCTGTTTGGGCTCCATGAACCATTCCAAATCACTGGCATCCACAATCTTAGGTCCTCTCTCCACCTCCAACTCCTTCAGCACCCGTGCACTCACCCCATAGAAGATGTAGCCATACACCAAGAGCCACTCCGACTCCACGGCAGTCACACACTGCGTGTACTCTTTCTTGATCAACACAAGCTCAGCGTAGACCACATACAGCGGGCTCAAGCTGGCACTGTCCACCAACGCCGACATGGGATGGAAGTACATGGGCATGGCCGGTTGTCTCATATTGAAGTATTCGGCCCTGCCTCCTTTATCTCCTCCCATCTTCACCAACGTGGCCAGCTGGTGTTAGTAGGCAGCGCAGATACACCTGCAGATATCTACGTCGGAATTGACCTTAACGATGGGGTACTTTGAAATGAAGTCACACTCTTAAATAGAGTACCATAAGTTAAAAGGGTCTTGGTAATAAAATCCCCCTGGTCAGATCTGGTTGGACGAGACGTAGCTCGAGAGTAATTGCCCCAAATAGTCACTGGAGTAAAAGTCCAATTCGGGCACATCACCTCCCAACTCCTCCACGGCCCATGTGATGCTTGGAATAAGGAAGCTATAGAAAACAACGTCGACCTGTGAGTCGTCTCCAGAAATTAGCTCTTGTGACTGCACAACATTAGGGATGGGGTAATTGACCACTCCTCGGTGAGGTGTATCGTCGCCATCGCTTCCAAAGTCATCGTGGGTCACGTACCCTTTGCTGAGCCGAGATTTCTGGAAGAAAGACGTTGCAGAATGGAAAAGAGAGCCAACCCCAGAATGAACAATAGAAATAGGGAATTGACTTCCGAGATCCTTTGATTCAATAAAATCCTCAAGCCTTGAAATCAAAGAATCAGAAGTTAAATCTTCAAGTTTTGAACTTGCAGAATTAGTGGCCCTCTCTGATTTGAGACTCTTTGATTTGAGAGCGTGTGGAGGTTTAAGATAACCCTTTTTCATCCCATTCTCTTGTACAATGTACTCGTTTTCATTCAACTTGGCCTCGAGCTTCACTGCTATGTTTTTTGGAAGTTTCATCTTCACCCAGTCATTTTCAAAAGGTGAAACAATGTAGTGTGTGTCCACTGTATATGGGCCCTTGTATAGGTCATAGCGCACAGAGCCCGTATTGATGATAATGATACGCTGGGCCAGCGATACAAGCGACTCATTCGTAGCCTTAAGTGATGGAAGCACCTTTTGCGTAAGCATATTGTAGATGTTGTGGGGATGGGAGATCGGCACATAGTCCATGTAGTAGGAGGACTTCACGTGCCCCAACACGGTATCCAAGCCTAGTTTTTTCCGGGCCAGGCGAAGCTTTTGCTTCACAGCAGCTCCAGCCTGCGTCAAGGCGTGTGTGCCTGCATGGAAGCCGAACGACAGCGTGCTAAAGTCCAAGTATGCCCGGAAAAAGCGGTCTTTGAGGCCCAAACCGGGCGAAAGATCAACACTAAGGAACCCTAGCGTCTCACAGAACCGTCCACTTTGAAGGGCCGTCAGATATTCATCCAAAACAACAAAATCCCGAATATGGCTATGGCCTCCGAAGTACTGGATCACTAGGTCGGGGTACCGGGCCCGGAGAACATCGTGGAGAACCCGCAACTCCGCCCATTCCTTTGTAATGGGAATATGGCCCACTACCACAATCATATCGAGATCCGAGGGTGTGTAGGAGTCCAAAACGTCCAAGAACCATTTCTGGGACACGGCTTCCTGGATAGGTGTCACCTTGGTGTTTTTATTTGCCCGGGGAAAGTCAAATAGAAACGCAAAGACAAGCAAGCGGGTTTTCCTGACCAGGGTCTCGAAGTAGCGGAACTTATGGCCAATAGGAACGTACAGGCCATTCACCAAGGCTTCCACATTCAGACAAACATAGCTGGAGCCGTAGCGGGGAACAAGCAGCAAGAGTTCCTGCATAGTATCTGACCATTGGTACAATTCATGGTTTCCTAAAGTCACAATGTCATAATCCTGGGCAGCAAATATAGGGTTAGAGACCTTGCCTGCAGGAACCGTAGCATCAGAGAGTCCATTTCCATCATGACGGTCTCCCAGATCCACCACAAGAAGGTCCTGGTTTTGGGCGTGTGCCAACCGTTTCATGTGCTGGGAAAACGCCACGAAATCCGCCCAATCTGCGTCGTAAGCCGCCTGGTTCCGGTGGCCCCCGAGCCATCCATGGGTATCTGTAGTATGGAGGAAAGTGACATGGCCAAACCTAAGCGGCTTGTGGGTATGGGATGTCTGGATGTAGTGAATGTTACATGTAACAAAGAGTACCGCCAAAACGGCAGCCACCCGGCGCATCATTGTGTAGTATAAAGGGTAGGTGGAGTTGTTGTGTGATAAGATAAGGGTGCACGGGTGTATTTTTGGTTATGCGCACTGGTCGTTTTTACTGGTTATGAGCTCGCGTATTCTGGTTACCAGCACACAGTTTTTGGTTACGAGCACTGGTCGTTTCTTTGCTGGTTACCAGCACGCACTTTTGGTTACCAGCACGCATCCATAATACTATAAAACATGCATAACCACATATCAATAGATAACGAATGTGTCAGATACAAAGGATTATAACCACCTTGGTCATTCGGATATCCTGCATGTAGTTTGCTTCTGTAAACTAGTTCCTTCACCTTAGTCAATCTCCCCTACTTGTCTATAAAAAAACTCCTATTCCCTCTTCTTCAAGAGTTCGTTCTTCAAGTGCTCATAACTATGAAGTACAAGTGCTCATAACTATACTATACAAGTGCTTATTGTTCGATTCCGGTTACGTCAGGTACTCTGTTTACTATGTATTTTTGGTTGATGATTCCTCCTAGAGGAACCCTTGCATCTTGTATAGACTAGTCTGTCATAGGAGAATGGAGGTCGTAATGAGAGCCAAAGGGGTCGCTCAACCTCTGGTCGACCAGTACAAGGTTCAACATCCACATAGGTAGTTTACTACCCTTGATGGGTCTAACAGTACTGTAGAAAAGTAGTACTGTAGTACTGTAGTACTGTAGTACTGTTTTTCGCCCATGGCCTTGGGCGCCGCGAGACCTAGGACCGCACACCCCAGGCTGCAAACTGCGGTCTCCATGTGCCAAGTGCCCCCAGCTTCAGTTCACTAGCCCAATAGTATTCTTGTGACTCAGAGTGTGATATCGTCCCATTCGTATGTCGTCCATGTCGTATCTCGCGTATGTCGTATCTCGTCCATGGCGTATCTCGTCCATGTCGTATCTCGTCCATGTCGTATCTCGTCCATGGCGTATCTCGTCCATGTCGTATCTCGTCCATGTCGTATCTCGTCTATGTCGTATCTCGTCCATGTCGTATCTCGTCCATGTCGTATCTCGTCCATGTCTACTATCTAGCGAAACCATAGCCAAGGGAACGGGCTTGGCAAAATCAGCGGGGAAAAAAGACCCTGTTACTGTAGAAAAGTAGTACTGTAGAAAAGTAGTACAGCAGAAAAGTAATACAGTAGAGGAGTAGAGTATTATTGATATGTTCTTTGATATATTTATGCCTAACTGATAGTATGCTCGTTGATGGGTCCTCAAAGGAGGAAGGAACGGCTTATATAACTTTGAGAGAAATGTAACATCTGAAATATCTCCATCAGAGCAATGGCTTCGTACATTGATGGCCTGGTCATTGTTAGGATCGGACAGAGTAGGCTTCATGATACTTCTATAAGCAGGGTCCTGGCTATGGTGGATGTAACAGTAGAGTAGTGAGTGGTATAAAGTAGTACAGTAGTATAATATAAAGTAGTACAGTAGTATAATATAAAGTAGTACAGTAGTATAATATAAAGTAGTACAGTAGTATAATATAAAGTAGTACAGTAAGAAAGTAAGGAAGCAGTAGTACAGTAGTACAGTAGTAAATAGCAGAATATTATAGCATGGAGTAGAGAAGTAGAATAATAGAGTAGAGTAGTAGAGTAGTATTAGATTCTTGTTGTAACGTTAAGTAGTAAGTTATTTTTATTCGTTGATGATTCGTCAAAGGGAGGAATCTGAGCTGCTTATATAATTATTCAAGAAAGTGTTAGATCCACCATAGGCAGGGCCCTGACTATGAAGGTATTATGAAGCCTCTCAGTCCGATTGTTACAATGGTGATACGGCGTTTGGCCATCTAAGCACGAAGTGCTCCGATGGCTCCTTTCGAATATTCCAGAACAATCCTTACCATTGTTCTGGTAGAGAGTTTTTCGGTTCCACGTTTCTCTCACAGGTATATAAGCCACTCCGATTCCTCTCTTGAGCAACCATCAACGAATACAGGTTTAGGCAATACACATTATAAAGAACATAACAGAAAGGGTGTGAACTGGTACATGGCTGGTAGATGGATGGTAAGTGGATGGTAGATATCAGTCGGAGAGGCTTCGTAATACCTCAATATGTAGAACACTACCTTAGTGGATCTGACAAGTACAGTAGTAGAAGCTATGCTATGATAAGTGCTTTTGACCAGTGCTCGTAACCATATACTCAGCCATATACCCGGCCATATACCCGGCCATATACTCATGACCATACATCCTTTCAATAGAAATTCTCTCATTGATCCTAATTTATCAAACCTTTTCTCTAATTCTAAATCATGAGATTGATTCCAAGAATTAATTCTTTATAATATAAGTTCCTGCATATAGTGCCATTTCACCTGACTCACATTCTTATTTCCTTCCCCGAGACAAAATGACACACAATGCACTAAAGTTGTCTTTGAGACCTTTTCCGTATTTAATATCTTTTCTGGTTTCCACTCCCCTTTTTTATACCTCGTTGCTTCCTTATATATTTTTTTATAAATTTCCTTTGATATCTGGGTCTTATTTTCGTGGTTCCTGATTATGGGAGGAAATGCACGGTTGGTGCGAAAATCGAATGGGTGCAAAAAAATAATAAGGAACCATGTAAAAAAAAATACCTGAATCTCTTCATAAAATGCTTCAAGTTGACTTTCATTTCACTACCTAGTATCAAGATAAAGATATTCTTGGTTGAGCATTCTGAGAGTCCAGCTCCTAAATCCCATTTATTAGTGTCACTTCAACCTTACCACACTCATAGTATTATTGTACTATGGTTGTCAGATCTGCCATAGGTAGTGCTCTACTTATTTAGGTAGAATGAAGCCTCTCTAACTGATACAGTGTATAAGGCTTTCTAACCAGGGCGCTACCAACCAGCTACCAGCTCGCACCTGCTCTTGAGCAGTTATAATAATAGCTCAGATTCCTCCTTTTGAGTAATCATCGGCGAATGAGCATAGTAAACAGATTACCTGACGTAACAAGGACCTAACATTAACATTTTAATAAGAATTTAACATATCCAGTGAATGCAGTAAATGCAGTAAATCCAGTGTATCCAGTGAATGCAGTAAATGCAGTAGATCCAGTGTATCCAGTAAATGCAGTAAATCCAGTGTATCCTATTAAATCTAAGATGGGTGGAATACAACCCATATAGGTATCGAGATCAGGTGTACAGTTAATCTGGAACCGATGATACTACACCCCTTTGGCTACCTTTCAGCAGACTACTTAAGGGCGGCCGATTCCTCTTGCTGAGGAATCATCTACAAATATAGTTTCGATTAGGTAAAAAACGTACTTACAAGAATCTAACATATCTAACATATCTAGTATATCCAGTATATCCTGTATATCTAGTATATTGTATATCTAGTATATTGTATATCTAGTATATTGTATATCTAGTATATTGTATATCTAGTATATTGTATATCTAGTATATTGTATATCCAGTATATCCAGTATATCCAGTATATCCAGTATATCCAGTATATCCAGTATATCCAGTATATCCAGTATATCCAGTATATCCAGTATATCTAGTATATTGTATATCTAGTATATTGTATATCTAGTATATTGTATATCCAGTATATCCAGTATATCTAGTATATTGTATATCTAGTATATTGTATATCTAGTATATTGTATATCTAGTATATTGTATATCCAGTATATTGTATATCCAGTATATCTAATATATCTAGTCTTGTCCCTTTGTACCTTTGTTGAAAGCTTTGACGGAATTCACGTTACCCGATTAAGGGTTGTACTCCCGTCCTGTACTCCCGTGATCAGGTACTCTCGAGCAATTCCCTTATCGAACACCTATTCGATTTAGAATTAAGAGAAATGGTTTAATATTCTAGACTCAATGAGAGAAATTCTATTGGAAGGCATATGATCCTGAGTATGACTGTGTATTGTATATCTAGTCTTCTAGTGTATCTAGTCTTCCAGTACATCCAGTACATCCAGTACATCCAGTACATCTAATACATCCAGTACATCTAGTACATCTAGTATGACTGAAGCAAAGAATTGTGACCAGACTAGAGTAGAGACTGAGTTGAATAGTCAAGGATTGATTATCCTGGTAAGGCACTGGAGGCTTGCATTAGTAATTCATTCATTCTACCATAATCCACCATATACCATATACATACCATAAATTATCTCATACCATATACCATAGATTATCTCATACTACATTTACTACCTTCTACATTGACTACATACTACATTGACTAGCTTGTACGCTTAATACTGCCTTATACCAAATGTGATCTGGTCAAACACGACACAAACCACAATGTCAAATGGTAGTGTATGCTTCTAATGGCCTGGCTTAAGTATTGTTAGATCCACCATAGGTAGTGCCATACCTATTGAGATATTTGGAGCCTCTAATCCTAACAATGGCAACTTCAAGACGCAGTGCCACAACATCATACGATGCTGGGACGGCGCTCATTGTTGAGAATGTCCATAAACACTCGCATAGACTGGAACATCTATCTTGTTTCTTCTGAAGAGTGTTAACAATTCCGATACACTAGTGTTCATTCCTTTTCAATGTTTTTTTAACTTGTATAAGCAACTTATATAGACTAGAATATCTGTCATAAATAGTCTTACTCGATGCTCTGAGACCATGAGCGAGATCTCCTCTTTATATACCACAAGTTCCGTTTGAATTTTGTCCTCCTGTTCCCTTTGAATTTTGTCCTCCTGTATCGGACTTGTTAATTCCTCGTCTGAAGTCAAACCCGATGACTCCTGATGCCAAGACCCGGTTTATACTATCCGTCTGCACATATACATTCCTCGGAACCTTATAAGAGTTGTCCTATTGTCCCAATCCTCTGTCATCTGTCCTGCAGGCAATCCCCATCTGCACACGCGGGTCAGGATATCTCACATATTCAACACTCTTCGCTATTGTTCTCGGGCTAAGCCCCGCACCCACCTTCTCTTATAGCTATATAACATAGTAAATAGACTACCTGACGTGACCGGAATAAAACAAGTATATTCTTATGCGTTAGTAGATGATGTTGCATAAGAATAAGTGCAACAAAAGACCCTCCACTTATGCTTGTATGCGGTATAAGCGATGAATACTTGCAGAAAATGGAGTATGACATATATGAAATACATTCTCAGTTTTAATGTGATGGTAAAATGTTATGCAACCGGGATTATCATTGATACAGATGTAAGTGGTGTGGATGTTATAGATGTATAAGAACACAATGTAACTCTGCCTCTACTATCTTCTAAAATCCTTGTCTTACTAATTCTGTCTTTTATTTATTAATGTTTGAGTGCATCTTTGTAGATTACTTAACACCAACTGAACATTTATGGTAGGTACATCAGGAGGACCTCTCAACAACCATGGAGTACAGTCCAGCATATGATACGGAGCAGCCTGGATAAAGTTCATAGTCTCATCAAGATATGTGAATACTTGAGGAGTTACACGAGAGCTGTTTCTGGTGGGTCTGGCAGTAGCGGACATCTTGGTATGTTCCTCTTCGACGATATTCTGATTAGTTAACTAACACTAGGGTATGGACCAGAGTCCCATCTTAGATAGATTTCCAGGACTCTGCTAAACTTTCCACACAAGAATGATGTGAGAGCTAGACCTTCCTATTATGCAGAAAAGGTAAGTATAGCATCAAGGAGTAAGTATAGCACACACTGGGATTTTCATGAGTGTGCGCCTTCCTTTTCTGAAATGATCATTCATTGCTCACTTTCAACAATCTTTAATACTGCGTAGACCTCTAATACTTCTTAGACCTCTAATACTGCGTAGACCTCTAACACTGCGTAGACCTCTAATACTTCTTAGACCTCTAATACTGCACGGAATAATCCTCCTTGCATAGTTTGGCCCGGAGAGACGCTCCATACTTATACTACCACATATACATACTAGAAACATACACCTAGTAGACATACACCTAGTAGACACACACCTAGTAGACATATACACTTTGTAGACATATACCTAGTAGACACTTAAACCTACTAGACACTTAAACCTACTAGACACTTAAACCTACTAGACATATACACCTACTAGACACTTAAACCTACTAGACATATACACCTAGTAGACAGACACCCGGTAGACACATACACTTAGTAGACATATACCTAGTAGAAACATACACCTACTAGATTCTGGATTAGATACGAGATACTTTATACTAGGCTTGTACTAGTCAGGCCAATAGATAGGAGACTAGATTTTACTTATTGCTTACTAAATGTCTCCTCAACAAAGCGAAGAGGATCAAGAACGTGAGAAGTCCAAAGAATCCTTCATTGAAAGAAAAACCTACCTTCAAAAAATTAAACCTACCTTTAAACTTGAAAAAAAATCCTTCATTGAAAGAAAAACCTACCTTCAAAAAATTAAACCTACCTTTAAACTTGAAAAAAAATCCTTCATTGAAAGAAAAACCTACCTTCAAAAAATTAAACCTACCTTTAAACTTGAAAAAAAATCCTTCATTGAAAGAAAAACCTACCTTCAAAAAATTAAACCTACCTTTAAACTTGAAAAAAAATCCTTCATTGAAAGAAAAACCTACCTTCAAAAAATTAAACCTACCTTTAAACTTGAAAAAAAATCCTTCATTGAAAGAAAAACCTACCTTCAAAAAATTAAACCTACCTTTAAACTTGAAAAAAAATCCTTCATTGAAAGAAAAACCTACCTTCAAAAAATTAAACCTACCTTTAAACTTGAAAAAAAATCCTTCATTGAAAGAAAAACCTACCTTCAAAAAATTAAACCTACCTTTAAACTTGAAAAAAAATCCTTCATTGAAAGAAAAACCTACCTTCAAAAAATTAAACCTACCTTTAAACTTGAAAAAAAATCCTTCATTGAAAGAAAAACCTACCTTCAAAAAATCAAACCTACCTTTAAACTTGAACAAAAATCCTTCATTGAAAAAAAATCCTACCTTAGACATCTCTAGGTCGAATAAATTTTATGTTGGAAGATAAAGAATGTAGAATTTTGAATCGAAACTTATAAGAGAAACAAAAGTCTGGACAATAGATTGACACTTTGCCCGTGAAGAAATTTCCCTCCTGTTTTAATAATCCCCAATAATTCTGTACATCCTCTCAGAGAGCGTTTGCACTTCGGACAAGGTTTTGGAGTAGGTACAAGGATTTGCACGCCTTAAAAGGCTTTGGAATAGGTGAAAAGCTTCAAGTTTGTCCAGTAGCTCAATTGATTCTTGGAAACCACCGTCTGGTAGATTATGTTATTGACTAAATGATTAGGACTTCCACTCCACACCACCGATTCCCAGTACAATCTGCACTCCATCCTACTATAATTAGTGCATCCTACTATAATTAGTCCATCCTACTATAATTGGTCCATCCTACTATAATGAGTCCATCCTACTATGATGAGTCCTTCGTATAGTACGACAGTACTAGAGTGGTATTTAGTAAGGAAGTTCATAATAGCAATGGTAGTACTGGTAGTAACAATGCTTATCATTGTTAATCTAATATGTCAATACCTTTATAGTCTCGTGGACATCTACATTTGAACTAGTTTGAACATTAGAGTTGGACTAGATACTGTTCACGTGACCTCGTGACCGTGGCCTCGTTCACATTGATTGACTTAAGCGTACAAGCCCTGGTCTTGTCTTCTCTTGTCACGCTCCTCGGTGATGGACAACTTGATACCCTTACCCTTTGGCAACGAGATGTATGGCTTACCTTGCTCGGTACCAATGACAAACACGTTAGATTGTCTGGTGACGAAGGTGTTGTCCAAGGCGTCCTTGATGTGGACCAAGTCGAAACCTCCCTCGTGCTTCTCTCTGTGGACAATCACACCAGCACGTCCCATGTTCTTACCACCGGTGACCATGACCAACTTACCGGTCTCAAACTTGATGAAGTCAGTGATCTTACCAGTGGCCAAGTCGATCTTGACAGTGTCGTTGGCTCTGATCAATGGGTCTGGGAATCTGATGGTTCTACCGTCGTGCGTAACGGCGTATGGGATACCTCTCTTACCCAAGGCAACCTTCTTGACCTTACCCAACTTGTAGCTAGCCTCCTCAGAAGTGATTCTGTGGACAGTGAATCTACCCTTGACGTCGTACACCAATCTGAAGTTCTCGTTGGTGGCCTCCAAGGTGATGACATCCATGAAACCGGCTGGGTAGGTAGAGTCGGTTCTGACCTTACCGTCAACCTTGACGTGCTCCTGCATCAAGATAGCCTTGACCTCTCTACCGTTCAAGGCGTACTTCAATCTGTTTCTCAAGAACACGATCAAAGGCAAGCACTCTCTCAACTTGTGAGGACCGGCAGAAGGTCTTGGGGCGTAGGTGCCGGACAATTTGTCCAACATCCAGTGGGATGGGGCTGCCAATCTCTTAAGGTGCTTTTTGGGTCCTCTAGCCATGGTTGTAGTTGTAGTGGTGAAAAAAGTTTTTGGTGCGCCCTCTTGATGAGCCTCTAGGGCCCGCGCCCTAGTCCATATGCAGGTGAACCAATAAAACATCAGTACATCAGTATCTTCAGGCCACCACATTCTGGTCACCACATTCTCGCCAGTGTATGCTCTGTTGGAGACTAGACTCATTCTATATTGGATCTGTGGATCGACTTGGTTATACGGGATTATTCTAGTGGCACTGCATATAAATATTATATGCAGGTAAAGGTAATCGATAACCCACCACTAATAGCATCCTCCCTCAGTATATCAGAACCTAACTCTGTAGCAATGGTATTCCCTGGACTTTAAACTGGTATATTTCCTGCACTGTCATCATTGTCCTGTGTATAACCCGACTTGGTATATTCTCCTCGCTCTCCACCAACCAACCATGTAATATAGCTGCTGTATGCTTCCCTCATTCTATGATCATCTAGACTCGCAACTAATTCTATATGTTCTATCCGGCATATAGTCACTAATTGTTAGTACTAGATCCGGTATCTGGTACTATGTTACATACCGGATCATACACTCAACTAAGGCCATCTTCTTTAGATGAAGCGTCTCAACAATATAGATAGGTAACTCTCAGGAAATTTTGGACCTCATTGGTGTTAAGTCTCAACACAAAGCTAATAAGGGCCAGTTCGATCAATGAGCATGTTGAGTATGATCAAGCCGTGCTTATTGCCAATTGCGGTCCCAATAAGCCTTTAACACCATATCAGCTGTATTCTCCTAGATAAACTTATTCTTTCTGATTAACTTATCCTTCCTGATAAACTGTATCCCCCCTGAGTAGCTATATTCTTCCCGATTAGCTTATTCTTCCTGAGTAGGTTATCCAGTTGAAGATAAATAACTCGATATATAAGACGCAAACTTCCTCTTAGTCTCTATATTGCATGAGTCGATAAAGTTTTTTTGGGATGACATAACCATGTCTTTTAGTATCAGACCCACTGACCGTATTCCCCAAACCTCGATGGATGAGAGCGATTACTTCTAGGCAGATAAATTCATATGATGAATCCTTCATCCCAAATCATCTATCTTCATCCCAAATCCGTTTTTTTCTGGGTGTTCAAGGATATTCCAGACCCAAAAATCCAACACGACCCCAAAGCGGTAGTCCATAGTACCAAGCAGAACATACCTTATGGTCAAGGTAGGCCACACCAGATATTCCAGGATAGTACAGCTTAGACTATGTTAGATCCACTATAGGCAGAATTCCGCCAATAGAGGTAAAGGAAGCCTAGGCCGTCCGATCCCAACAATGGTCATTGAAAACGTTGTCTCTCGGCAATCATTGTACGAAGTAACATTCTGGCCTCTCGAATGTGCTATAACAGTCATCACTTTTGTTCTGATTAAGAGTTTTCGAGGCCACATTTTTTCTCCCACACTAAAAAAGCAGTTCAGTTTCCTCTTTTTGAGGAATTATCAATGAATATAGTATCGATTAGGTGTCAAACGTGCCAACAAGAATCTAACAGACTGGCACTTATATTAGCAGTGTAAAGTACTTTGGTCTATTTTATTCTGAGTATTTCTTTCCCTTAGTATCTCAGTATCAACTTAGTATTCCTGAAACACCTTACTTTTCAGTAATATCACAATATTTCTCTCTCTTAGTCTTTCCTCTCTGAGTATTTCTCTCGGTATTTCTCTCAATGAATGAGTGATCAGTCACACCGGTGGCAGAAGTGATTTGACTTCCTAGCTCTTTGTAAAAGCTTTTGAAGATCCTCGTTTCCAAGTGAAAGCTCATAGAATGTAGCATCAAAGCCTGTTTTCAAAACATTTGTAAAGCGGCAGCCATAAAGAGAGTATGCAGCAGCCAAAGCTCCGATATGAAGGTTTCCCACGAGTGCCCCTAGTCCAAGTGGCGTTTAACGTGGCCTAGAGTTTTTCAACGTTTTGAGCAAGTAAAAATGAGTAGGTAAAGATAAACTCAATGAACCAAAGTCATGTAGACTCGTAATGAAGAAATTATAGGTGATCGAAGTATAGGGGAAATATGCGAACTTATATACTTTTTTTTTTTTTTTTTTTGCAGCAAATCTCTTACCCCCTTGTTTCAGAATGGTGGCAAATTATGCACACAAAAGCGGGGGAATACTATATAAGAGACCCAATTCCCTTTGGCTCTCTGCATCCACGGATTTCAAGGGGGGGTACACAGCCCTAGAATAAACCGTTTGGTGATAACTTGATGAAGCCATAAACATGCATGATGGTATTTCCAATGATTTCTTCCTTAGTCCCTAACTTTTTTTCCAGTGCAGATTTAGCTATGGAATTGCCTAATAGGGAAATTGTTTTGTCTCGACAGAATCTTGAGCTTCCAACATACAAGCAACAATACGACCAGGAAAGTGATAATAATCTAAAGATGTATTGTGAATTTCGGGTAAAGGGATTTGTGAATAAACAAATAGATGTTGAATACTTAATATCCTGACAAGAATATTTGGAGTGGTTGATAGGATAGTGTCGAACCCCACCAAAAGATTATTATATGCAGGAACGTGGCTTTTCGAAGGTATTATGGCTTTTTATTTTACAGATAAAGTCATTTTCTGAAAACAAGAATCATGAAGTTCCTACTACCTACTCTCAAGCAGCTGGAAATTGCAGCTATAGACTAACCAATGAACTACACTTCTTGAATACGCATTCAATACCATTGAATACTTTAACTGTTGACTGATACCGTTGGACCAGATGCATACATATGGATAAGCCGGCATTGTCACGTGCATAAGGTTTTATACTACATTAAACAGTAAGTCAAGGGAGTTAGAAAGGTCATTTTCACGAGGTCAGTAAAGTCATGAGATTCTTGGAATCGTTGGCGACATTGACATTTGAGTTGTTCAAGACAATATCCGACTATCCTTAGGTGGACCAAGATCCCGTACTTCCCACGAATCTTGCACCAAATCCTTGGCACAGTTCTTGATAGCGTTCAAATTGGCTGACCACAGAACAATTATCCCAATCCAATTAACCATTAACCTCGTGGACGGACTTTGCACCCATTTATCCATCTACCCCAGATCCACTGACATCGTGAAACCCAATCCCACCATACCCCCATTTAAAAGCCAATCCTCAACTTATGTTGTTTTAAAATTTTTTTTTTCTTTACCAAAACCATTTTTTGTTCGCCTTCAACGCCTCGTCCAACTTTTCCTCCTCAAGAGTCAATTGGTTGAACTCCTCATCTAGCGCAGCAAACAGCTCTGTTTCTATGGCGTTTTTTCCCAACAACGACTGGATCTCCGCCTCGATATCTTGCGGAAGGAGATCTGTGGTGGCACAGTCGAGGGCCTGGATCTTGGCCTCCAAGAGCGTGACGGCCTCCCGCAAATCCGTGATCTCGTTGACGATCTCCGGAAGCTTCACTTTGACTGCCACCAACAGCAGCACGTGTTCCAGATGTGCAAGGTCCAACTCGGTATACTGGAGCTCGACATCCTGGAGCTGCTGCCGGAGTTCAGCATTATGTGCACCGACGCGGGCGATTTCCTCTGTGCGGCTCACATCAAGGGCCAAGATCTGGTCGAACTCCGCTGAAAACTTCGCCAATTCCCGTGGGTTGACCACCACCAGCATCAGGTCGGTTATGAAAGCGTCTAAGCGGTAGTCAGTCTTTTTCTGCGCTGCCTTGAGCGAAAGAAGCGAAAACCGCTTGTTCTCCTGCACTTCCTCCTCGTCGCTCGTGTACACATCAAACAAGCTTGTTTTGAGAAACTCCAACAACGAGTCGAATGAGAGGCGCAAGAGGTGCTCTTCGTTCCGGAGCACCAAGTTGAGGCCCAAACGGAGCACAGCCTCCACACCTTGGGTGATGATCATATCGAATATACGGAGCACCACATCAAGAGGGAACTTATAGCTGAAAAACGTCAAGAACCATTGGCTGGCGTACATCGACAGCTGGATGCCCTGCATACACATGTGGTTATAGAGCAATGCCAGGTTCTGTTCCAAGAGCCGGTCATACTGGTACAAGAGCAAGTGCAAGCCCCGCATTTCCGGCGAGAACAACTGGCGAAGTCCATACTCCTTCATGAGCGTCACCAAGAGACAGAAGCACTCGGCCTCGGTCATGTTCATGATCAACGGCACCACGATGAACACCATACCCTGCGTATAGCCCACATCCGGGTCGAAATTGGAATAGGCGGCAATCACATTATAGAGCTCGTTTGTCTTATTGGCAGATTCAATGCTGGCATAAAACGAGGTCCGGGTCAAGTCTCGCTTGATGGCCTTTTCATGCACTGAAGGCTCGGTCTTGAGGTGTAAATACAACTCCTCGAGGTGGAGGTTCTTGGACTGAGCCACGAGTTGCCATATAATGCCACGGATCTGCTTGGGGATGCCCGCCGCCACGGAGGCCAGGAGCTGGTCCTGGTGGTTGAGCACCACCTCATGGTAATCTTCCACGGTGCGGGCCCAGAAATCCCAGTCGATGGGCTCGGAGCCAAAGAGCCCGGGGGGAAGATTGCCGATGGTGTTTTTGATATCACGGAAGGTGTTTTTGATGGACTCCAGTCCGGATGTAATGGCCTGTTGCTGGCTGAGGTCCTTGTGGTCGAACTTGACAGAGATGACGGAGCGACGAGCCTCCAAAAGGGACTCTGCTCTGGAGAATGGAGTTCCACTTTGTGTAGCAGAAGCAGCAGGAGTATAAAGAGCAGGAGTAGAGGGTGCTGTAGTAGAGGGTCCCGGAGTAGAGGGTGGTGGAGTAGAAGGAGCAGCATCACTATCCATATTTGCTCCAGTCTCAGAGTGAGTATCTGAATAAGCCCCAGTAGTAGCAGTAGTAGCAGTAGTAGCAGTAGTAACATCAACAGTAGCAGTAGTAGCAGTAGTAACATCAACAGTAGAACCAGTACCAGTACCAGTACCAGTAGCACCAGTATCAGTACCATCAATGACATTGACTATACCAGTCTCACCATCATCATTGGTCTCATTGGTCTCCTTAATAGCAGTACCATTATCAGTATTAGTATCAGTAGCAATACCAGTACCACCAGTACCAATATTAATGTCATTGTCTTCAGTGACTGTGTAATCCTGACAATCCTCGAAATCATCAATTTCTGCTTCACTAGGCTCAATCTCTGCTTCACTAGGCTCAATCTCTGCTTCATCAGGATCAATTTTTGTTTCACTGAGAGACTCTGATCCGTGCTCCAGAAGGTGGGAACTGGAGGTAGAGATAGAGGTGGTGGTGGTGGTGGTGGATGAAGGAAGTTGGTCTGGGGAATCCGGAGATGTATCACCGACAACATCACTTCCCTTCGTTTCCGTTACCATTGCCTTGGGTTCATCAGTACCTCGAACCTGTTTCTTGGCTTTCCGCTGTTTCTTGCCCATGTTCTACTAAGCTTTGCACTCTGCTGACGTGAACACCTACACGTTGGCCCATGCAGGCGCGCGACTTGCCCCACACACCATAGCCTCACTGTCAACTGCCTCAGTACCATAGCTTCTGCCTGTGTAAGAAAACAGTACTTGCTGTCTCTCTAGCACCATGGCCACTCACTAGACTTTGGACAAGATTTTGGACAAGACTTTGGACAAGACTTTGAACAAGACTTTGGACAAGACTTTGGACAAGACTTTGGTCATGTGACGACAACGATGTAACGCCGGTTAAAAATTCAAGAGATGGTAAGGTTCTTGGAGGATCATCTTACCTATCATGATTAGTGGTATTACTATACGTACACTTATTTGAAGCTGAGAGTGTATCAGTATCATCTACTATATTACAGTCTTTACTACTTCTAGTGGGATCGGTGAAGAAGCAGTGAACTTATATGTTCCTTCTTCATGGAGGATTTTAAATCACAATAATTAAATGACATGTGCTTGAGACTACAATTGTTTAATGTTTTGTATTTCATGCTTGAGACTAAAATTGTTTAATGTTTTGTATTTCAAGCTTGGAACTACAATTGTCTAATATCTTGTATTTTACGCTTGGAACTGTGTATATAGTGTATGATGGTTGTATAGTGGTGACTTTATAGTAGCACAGTATGTAGTACAATAGTCACTAATCACTAGTATTAATGGAACTGAGATCAATAATGTGTGAGGTAGTAGTAGAAGAGAATGTCAAAGGGTGATTATTATCTGAAATACACTGGATGTCATCTTAATTTTGTCTTCTTTCTATGTATATGGTATGGTATCGTATGGTATGGTGTGGTATCGTATATTGTATATAATATAAGGTATACGTAACCGTCTAATGTTTTGTATTTCACTCTTGCGAGCGCACTAGTCAGGCGGGGTACTATTCATTTCATTTTCATTTTTCTTTTATTGTAGTCAAGTTAACTGTTACGACTAAATGAGTATCGAATCCGTGTTGCTACCGTAGTCTTCATGTCACAACATCAATATACTACCATACTGCCATACTGCCATACTACTCTACTACTCTACTCTCTACTACTCTACACTACTACTACTCTACTACCATACTACCATACTGCCATAGTACCATACCACATAACCATGCCATATTACTCTACTACTCTACTCTCTTCTACTCTACTCTCTTCTACTCTACTCTCTTCTACTCTACTCTCTACTACTCTACTAATCTACTACCACCTTACCCTATTATCTACTACCACCTTACCCTATTATCTACTACCACCTTACTATATTATCTACTACCACACAACTTGTTCAGTCATCTCTTTATAGTCTTAATGTTTTCGTAGTATTTTCTCCTTCTAATTCTTACTTCTGAGACATTATTCTATATCCTTATTTTTGAAGATTCGTTCCACACATGTCTATACTGCTGTTAGATTCTGGTTATGTCAGGTCCTCTGTTTACTATGTTCATTCGCCGGTGATTCCTCCTAGAGGAACCATCATACATTATATAGACTAGTATGACATAGAGGAATAGAGGTCTTATTAAGGGCCAAAGGAGCCGCCTAACCTCTGATCGACCAGTACAGGGTTTTGACATCCACATAGGTAGTTTACTACCCATGGTGGATCTAACAACTACTATAATACCACTATAATACACTACTCTATATATCTTGAGCTATTTGCACTGAAGTACCATACTCACCACTATACTATGTTATACTCTATACTATGTTATACTCTATACTATGTTATACTCTATACTATGTTATACTCTATACTATGTTATACTCTATACTATGTTATACTCTATTCTATGCCTATTTTAAGTCTGCAGTCACTAGTTAGTAGTGGAGTGCTTTGTACTTGACCCTTTTTGAAGTTTCCTGAAGCTTTTTGACCTTTTTTGACCGTTTTTTGATCTTTTTTCGACCCTTTTGACCTTTGTTTCAACCCTTTTTGACCCTTTTGACCCTTTTGACCTTTTTTACTTCGTTCACGAATACACACTGTAACTACTTAGGTAAGAGACGTGCTAACAACAATCCAACAGAAGAGTAGTAGTAGTAGTAGTATTAGTTTTAATGGTAGTATATTTAAGTAGTATTTGGATAATCAAGATGTACTAGGAGGTAGTAGTCTAGATCTTAAAGTAAGTAGTAGGTGTAGTAAAGTAGTATATATAGTAGTATATGTAGTAGTATATATAGTAGTATATAGTAGTATATAGTAGTAGTGGCGAGTTATAATACAGTGTAGTAGTGTAGTAGTGTAGTAGCGTAGTAGTGTAGTAGTATTGATCAATGCTTGTCCTCTATTTCCAACCGCAGCTCCTGGCACATATTTTAGTTAGGACTCTGTCATAATTATTATTATTATTACTATGAATCATAATGACCACCCTAATTAGGTGGACTATCGACGTGTTACAATATTAATTTAATACCAATTATATCAACTTCCTTAGACCCGTTATGGGCAGGGCACTACCCATAGAGGTATTATGAAGCCTACGCCGTCTGATCTGATAATGGCCATTCCCGAATGCCACTTCCTCAGTCACCATGGTACAAAGCTCCAGGATGGAACGTGGTAAACCTGAGGTACCAGGTCAGAATGTGAACAGTTTTTCCGGTCGGATTATGGGAAAACTGGTTGACTAGGTGACCCCGCTGTGAAATACTTGACTAGCCCGATTCCCTCCTTTTGAGGAATCATCAACGGATGAATATAGTTAACCGAGTACCAGGAGTAACAAGAATCTAACAATATGTGTAGTACTAGTGTAGTAGTGTAGTAGAGTGGTTTTCTATAGTCATGGTCTGAAATTGTTTGTAATAGTAGTATATAGTGGTGTAGAAATAGTACAGAGTAATATGAAGTAGCATTAAATAGCATATACCAATGTAGTAGTAACAAATAGTAGTAGTGCTAATTAGCAGTAGAGTAGTAGTGGTAGTAGTGAATAGTAGTAGTACTAACTAGGAGTGGTAGAAGCATAGTAGCATAGTCACACACGACCTATCCAATAATTGAGTCTAGTAGTACCGTTCAATTGGCAGGCACCCCCTTTTGGAAATATCTTCTTTTGGAAATATCTTCTTTGGGAAATAATTTCTTTGGGAAATAATTTCTTTTGGAAATATCTTCTTTTTTTGGTAAATACACCTTTGGGTAGCCACCAAGTAAGTATAGATATTGAGGTATAACCCAAAGTCTCCTTTTATGCTCAAAAGGTGACCAAGGAATATATTGATCATTCATCCAACTGTATCAACCACCATACTCTATGAATGGTCCAGTCCAGCCACATCTGGAAGGTATATTTATGCCTGATTACGCACTCTGCCACAGTGACATACGTGACTTTGGTGAGTATTTCTCACAACATGTTAAATGGAGTGTGAGGACCTCGGAATTGAGATTGAATGGGTGCAAACAACACCCGTGCACCACGCTACCTCAGCAGAAAAAGGCCCAACGCAAACAACCTTTTTTTTCATGAAATTTTCATAAAACTTGGTTTGTTAGATTCCTGAAAATCCGGACTTCACAATGAATATTTTTTTGAGTTGAAAAATTCTTTCGTGGTGGATTTTTGAAGGTCCTGTAGCTGGACAATTCCGGCCGCTGCCCTCAATTCCGGCCAAACTATCGCGTAGCAATATCAGGATCAGTGCTCATAATTATACATCATATTAGTATATCGGAAAAGGAAACAATCCAGTATGGTATTTTATCCAATTTTAGTCCATGGTTTGGAGACCCAAGAACATAGCAACAACTGGCTCGATACTCTGACTCCCCCCCGTCAATTACTTAAGTAGCTCGATTCCCTCGTTTTGAGGATTCATCAAGCAAATAAAAGATAACTTAGTACATGAACGTTTCACAAGAATCTAACAAATTCAAAGCTAACATAGTATATACTTTTTGTTAGACCCACCATGCGTAGTGTACTACCCATGTGGATGCTGAAACCCTGCACTGGTCGATCAGATGTTGAGCAGCCTCCGGCCCTCAATACGACCTCTATTCCTCTATGCCGGACCAGTCTATATAAGGTGCGATGGTTCCTCCTTGAGGAATCATCGACGAATAAACATACAAAACACACTAAAACAGAGTACTGGACGTATCCAAGAATCTAACACTTTTTTGTATATTTATTAAATATTAAGATTAAGATTAAGACTTAGTTTCATTTACGAATTGTAATCTGAAATGTGAAGGCCCCAATATAAAAGTTTTTGGTGTGGTTATTTTATAAGAGTACCAAAAATACAGTGTTTCTGAAAACTATTCAAACCAGCGCACCAAAATGTTTCGTACCCCTTCGCACAATCTTTCAAACCATATGGACAAGTTGTTGTATATAGGACAATAAGGAAACCAGTTCAGTTCCGTCCGTTTTTCACCCTTGATTGGTATTGCAAGACTCCCAAATGTAGTATATAAGAGGCAATCCTCCAGATTTAAGCTTTCAGGATATTGAATTCTAATAAAAGTTGGTGTGAAACATTACGCCATTTGGTTTGAAACATTTTGTCTTTTTGGTTTGAAACATTTTGTCGCGCTGGTTTGAATAATTGGTGCAGTGTTTCTCAAAAGTATTCAAACCAGCGCACCAAAATGTTTCGTACCCCTTCCGCACCGTCTTTCAAACCAAATGGCGTAATGTTTCACACCAACTTTTATTAGAATTCAATACTCTGAAATCTTAAATCTTAAATTTTAAATCTTAAATCTGGACGATTACCTCATATGGTACTAAATTTGGGACAAAAGTCTTGCAGTACCAATAAGGGTGAAAAACGGACGGAACTGAAACTGAACCCTGTTTCCTTATTATCCTGTATACAACAACTTGTCCATTTGGTTTGAAAGGCTATGCTAAGGAGTACGAAACTTTTTGTCGCGCTGGTTTGAGCCATTTTGTCTTCTTGGATCGAAACATTTCACCGCGCTGGTTTGAATAGTTTTGAAAAAAACTTTATTTTTGATATTTTTGGTGGTTGATACAGTGTTTTTCAAAAGTATTCAAACCAGCGCGGAAAAATGTTTCGAACCAAGAAGACAAAATGGTTCAAACCAGCGTAGCAAAACGATTCAAACCACACTAGCAAAATTAAACAAACCAATTTACATAACCCCGAACAAGTTGTTGTATACAGGATAACAAGGAAACCAGTTTTCAGTTCCATCCGTTTTTCACTCTGGATTGGTACTGCAAGACTTCTGTCCCAAATGTAGTACCATATGAGGTACTCGTCCAGATTTAAGATTTAAGATTTAAGATTTCAGAGTATTGAATTCTAATAAAAGTTGGTGTGAAGCATTACGCCATTTGGTTTGAACCATTCTGTCTTTTTGGTTTGAACCATTCTGTCTTTTTGGTTTGAACCATTCTGTCTTTTTGGTTTGAACCATTTTGTCACGTTGGTTTGAATAGTTTTGTCACGCTGGTTTGTATAATTTTAAAAACACTGCATATACCACCTAAAGGAGGGTATTCCAAGATATCTCCCACACCAGATCCACCGTCAAATTAGTGTGGAGGTACTGATGTTTACTAAGGACTTGGACGGTTTCTCTACAAACCTGTCACCATAGCCTGAGTACTATAGCTTCAGCCTAGTTGAAAAAAAGATAAAAAATAAAAAAACTGCACTTACTGTCTCTGTAACATACGGCCACTCACGTGACTTTGGTCATGTGAAGGCTCACCCTAGTATAAATGTCGTCAATATCTAAAGCTACCGAAATGTCAACTGAAGGGACACACTAACATGTCTCCTGACACCAGACCGACCAATATTATATATATATATATTACGGGAAGATATTCCTCATGTGAAGGCACAAGATTGTACCCCTTCTCTCTCAAGTAAACACTAGGGAAAGCGTTTATATATCTTGATGAGACTATGAGGCCGGTCTCTTACAGTAAAGGTCCACATATGTCGCCGTCGTTACAGAACTGACGTACATGGTGTAATAGTATCATTGGAGTGTGTATTATAATGGTCACGTATGTTCAATATTTATGTTAGAATCAAAGGATAACTAGAACTAGAGTTAGAACTAGAGTTAGAACTAAAGATGGATGGGAATAGAGCACCTGAACGAGACAAGTCAGGAACACTAGCACCATGGGAGTATCATCAATGTAGAGCCTTAGAAGACTAGAGCTGACTGGAACCAATGACCTGTGACCAGTAGAACTAGAGCTAGTACAGGACTAGTAGAGTCAGTAACCAGTAGAGTCAGTAATCAGTAGAGTCAGTAACCAGTAGAGTCAGTAACCAGTAGAGTCAGTAACCAGTAGAGTCAGAAGAGTCAATAACCAGTAGAGCCCTGGAACTGGACTAGTAGAAGCCTGGAACTAAGGACTAAAATCCTGAGACTCACTAAAAAAATCCACTGGCTTTCTTAGTATGCCCATGAATCGACAATCTCCACGTGGTCCAGCGACGAAATAGGCTCCACATGCACGAGACTCTCCAACACCATGTCACTTTCCGAGGACAAGATGTCTGACTCTGACACGGAGCTTGCACTTTCCGACACTGACCCGCAGCTGCTCAAGATATCAAACTCCAGGATCGAAGACAGCGCCTCGAAATGGGCTTGTCCTGCATCCTCGTGCACCACTCCACTCCTCACGTTCTTCTCCATCAACAACCGCTCCACTTTGTCACGGTCACAGTTGGGGAAAAAGACCCGGACCACCCTTTCGGCCTGCACATACTTCAAGGGCAACTCGCCGAGTTCGCTGAGTCGCGCGAGGTCCGTTTGCAAGTCGGCCACGTGACGCTCAAACCGTTTAAGGTTATCCATCATTTCCTGTAGGATATCAGCATGGAGAACAGTTGCAGAAGGGATAAAAAGTTTGGGTTCGAGAGAAAAATCCACGTAGCAGCCTGTACAGTTAGGAGCTCGTGCCAAGTCCATCACGATATTATGAAACTTCTCCGTTAACAGCACATTGAGCCGGATAGATGCTGGCATACTGTTGCGAATAGCGGTGGAGACTGGGCTTCTGTTGAGGTTGGAGAATCCCTCCTCGTGGATTCCCACCTTCTTTTTTAGGAGTTCTGTTACCGTAGGAGCCCTGTAAAATGAGCAGAACAGTTTCAGTCGGAACTGCGTGCGGTGCGAGAAAGTGTGTAGCTGGTTAGGGCGCCATTTCCACTGGTTAAAGCTGTACCTAGGCGTAGAAAATCCCCGGTTGAATTGGCCTTGGAAAAAAGGCCGTTGGAAGAACCCACTCTTGAGGAATTGATTCTTGAAGAACCGACTTTGGAAGAACTGGCTTTGCGAGTGGTTCTGCGAATAAAACCGGACCTGGAACTGACTCTGGAAAGTTTGGAAATTATGGAACGTCTGGAACTGATTCTGCACAATTCTGGAACCCTGGAACCGGCTCACATTGCCATATTGCGGGGCCGCCAAGCGAGGCCTAGACCCACGGCCCACAGGAACTCTCTGAGGAACCGGCGACCGGTCCAAATTGCGCAAACTCTCCTGGAGCTCCTGAAGAGCTTGGCGGATACGGTTGCTGATGTTACGCCGGAGCGCCGCCAAGTTGCGTAATGCAGGCATGACTAAAATGAGGACTAGAACTGGTCAGACAAAGAAACGATCAGACGAAGAAACGATCAGAAGAAAAAACGATCAGAAGAAAAAACGATCAGACGAAGAAACGAGCAGGAGCAAAAACGATCAAAAGTAGAGACCAGGAAATGCTGTTTTGAGAACAAGGTAAGATTTGGTGACCTTATTGGATATTGAGGTCAGGATCTTAGTTTTTAAAACAAAAAACACGTCCAAGCTCACAACCTAGTCTTGGCCGTACTGAAGATCAAGGTAAGTTCGGAATTCCTGTTTCAGGCTGTTTCAGCGATGTTTCAGAGATGTTTCAACTGTAGAAGAGCCCAAAATTGACGATGAGACCGTAACTTTGGCTTCAGGACAGTTTCGAATTCTCTGCAAAATCCAAGAAATCACTTGGTATTGTTTCAGGCTAATCAATGCAGATCAAGAACGATCTGGCGCCGAGAAAAGCAGAAGAAATGTGGATGAGGTAATGGAACAAACGAACCAACGAACCAACGAACCAAAAGAACCAAAAGAACCAAAAGAACCAAAGAGGACTAGGTGCAGTACCGGGCTCACAACCTTGGGTGTATTCGGAAGGAGATAAAAACGGAGCAAAATGATTGGATGGAAATCGCCGGATTGGGCAGCCAAGACGTAGAAGAATAGAGGGATAGGGGTGAGTGCGTGGAGCTAAAGCATGACCGGGGTCCGGGAATGATGCGCGCCGACAAACCCGGGGGGTTGGGTCCGGTTGGTGTTATATGCAGGACCAGCGCCGCAGCAGCATCACCTCCGTACATTCACGTCCGGACATTCACACTGTAAATCTACACCCATACACTACACAAATTAACCACCACTACGCATTCCAAACTCAATATGATTGGAAAATAGTTTGACAAGATTTCTTATAAAAAGGAACAAGCTATAAAAGGAATTAGTTTTCTAGTGGATAATGAGAATATTGGATTTATGCATTAGCTAGTATTTTATTAGTATAGTATGGATTTGGTTGTAATCACGTAGCAATTTTTGCAATTACTATTGAAGTGCGAAGAATGCAGAAAAATGACAAAAACTATGAACCTAGTTCAACTCAAGGAGGGAACCACTATAATATCAAATAATGGCCTTAGAAAGAGTTTTCTAATATCGTAAAATTAATGAGGTCCCAAATTAATGAGGTCCCAAATTAGTGAGGTCCCAAATTTCTAGGATCACGGAGTAGTTGTTAGTTGTAGTGGGGTGTTGAGTGTAGACTGAGTGGGGTGTTGAGTAGTGACGATTTCACATCCTGGTAACCAATATCAGATCTATCTGTATTTCCTGCGAGCATAAGCTTTTCCCACACCTATTCTGTATTCTGATGCTTCACACTTTCTTGCGTGTTAATGTAATCCTCTAGGTTCAGTGTTATCCCTCGACATCCGAATTCCTTCCCAGGAGTTTCTTCTGAGTTCCAAAGTTATTTTAGGCTCGATAGTACCCCCTTGCACACATGAATGACATGATCCAAATATCAATATCTTGAAAACGTATAATGCGATCCCTTCGAGGAACTTGTAAGACATTCACGCTTCTGATATGCATATCTTGAACCCATATCTCATGATAACCTTGTGAATGACCTCATGTCACACACGAGGGGCCTGCTTCAATCCAAATAAAGGCTTCCTCTAACCCTCCATTCCAGAATTCTGTCGTAACACATATCTGTCTTACTGCTAAACCTTTTGCTTCACTGCAATAGCTAAGACCATTCCTAAGCACACTCACCCAATCACAGGTGAGCATATTTCCTGTTAGTTAATATCTTCCTTCCAGAAGTTCTCCAAGACCACATGTCTTGCTTTCACTAGACCATTATCCTTTAGTGCGAATAGCCAATTTGGCACCTCTCGGTTTCCGCCCTTCCGGTAATTCGACTAACTCAAAGGATCTGTTCGTTTCATAAGCACCCAACGCTTTGTCACGCACTTCGTTCCAAAGTTCTCCTCAGACGCATGGTAATCTTTATAACACCTCAGGACATCTCCAACTTCATTCGGTTGAGCTTCTAGAGTCCGAACCCAATCAATCTCTAACAGATCGATCAGCGATGAATCAAACCCCGCGCCAGTTCCATTTCTCTAATCTCGAAGTCTCTCACACACGAATCATCGTCATCGAGATATACTCCCCCTGAAATGGCGAGTTGTTTGAGATAATTCTCCATTAACACCTCACGATGCTCCCCCTCAACCGTTGCTCCGACCGGGTAAACAACCCAGATCTATCGTTGCCTTGTTGATCTAAGGGATCTCGAGATTATTTCAGGTTTCTGTGCTGCCGGATATATCTTTGGCCAATTCCACATGCCGTCTCTTTCGGGGTACGGGTATCCTGCTCACGAACATGGACTAGTTTCCGATTCGAGTTTGACGCAGACAGTACTTCGTCTTTGTCCCCATAAGAGTTGTTGAGACTCTCACTCCCTCACTCCCTTCACTTCGAGTAGCACCCTAGTCTCTATACCATTGACGTCGGAATGTCCAACCGAACCTTCAACAAGACCAGCTGCTAACTCACGTTGGCCTGAAGATACATTGTGACAAGGTTGTACAAACTCGCCCCCCCCAACGTCCAAATCTTCCAAATTTTTAGGCACCAACGCTTTCGTGGAGATTGCCCAAATGGAATCTCCTGTGAATTTTAACGGAGGTTCCTTCTCCGGCCTGACTTCATTTGTTAACGGAGTTTTCCTCTCCGTCTGTGTCATTGGACCAGCCAATACAGAACTTTCTATCCCCAGGGATGCCACCCCCGGACACATACTGCCTCCTTGCAGTATATCTGATAGACCGTGTACATTTTCGTCATCTGACTTGGCTGTCTGAAACGTAGATAATTGGTCCTGGACATCGGGCCCAACATCCACACTCAATAACTTTTCGTGCCGTTGGTCCAACAGATTTGGACCAACATCAACACTTCTCGATAAATATTTGTAGAGTTGGTCTGGTACGTTGGAGCCAACTTCAGCACTTTCCTGAACCTCTGATTCACGAACCAAGAATAATCCATATTCCGCTTAACACGCGATGGCACAACATTAGCCATCCGAGATATTACATCTCTTTAGCACACGCTTCTTTCCACCTGAGCCTCCCTTTCAGACGCATGGGCTTCTTTATAGCTCTTGAGAACGGTTTCGACATCGTTTGGTTGAGCTTGTAGCGTTCGAACCCAATCAATTTCTGACGGATTAATCAACGGCAAAACATCACATGAATTCATGTGTAAACACTGCACCAGTTCGATGTCTCTTTTCTCGACATCGCTCAAGTCGGAGTCAGATTCTTCTGAGGCGAGATATACTCCCCCTGAAGTGGCGAGCTGTTGAAGATGATCTGTGATGGGTACCGCGCAGTGCTCCCCCGCCCCCAGTCGTTGTTCCATCCTGGTAAGACAGCCCTAATTCGCGGTCTGCGATTTGGTCGGAGAGGCCGCAAGTGGAGTACAGTGTTTTTCAAAACTATTCAAACCAGCACGACAAAATGTTTTGAACCAGCGCGGCAAAATGATTCAAACCACACTATAGCAAAATTAATCAAACCAATAATTCAAAAAGTTTCGAATCAAGAATACAGAATGGTTCAAACCAAATGGAGTAATGTTTCACACCAACTTTTATTAGAATTCAATATTCTGAATTCAATACTCTGAATTCAATATTCTGAAATCATAAATCATAAATCATAAATCATAAATCATAAATCATAAATCATAAATCATAAATCATAAATCATAAATCATAAATCATAAATCATAAATCATAAATCATAAATCATAAATCATAAATCATAAATCATAAATCATAAATCATAAATCATAAATCATAAATCATAAATCATAAATCATAAATCATAAATCATAAATCATAAATCATAAATCATAAATCATAAATCATAAATCATAAATCATAAATCATAAATCATAAATCATAAATCATAAATCATAAATCATAAATCATAAATCATAAATCATAAATCATAAATCATAAATCATAAATCATAAATCATAAATCATAAATCATAAATCATAAATCATAAATCATAAATCATAAATCATAAATCATAAATCATAAATCATAAATCATAAATCATAAATCATAAATCATAAATCATAAATCATAAATCATAAATCATAAATCATAAATCATAAATCATAAATCATAAATCATAAATCATAAATCATAAATCATAAATCATAAATCATAAATCATAAATCATAAATCATAAATCATAAATCATAAATCATAAATCATAAATCATAAATCATAAATCATAAATCATAAATCATAAATCATAAATCATAAATCATAAATCATAAATCATAAATCATAAATCATAAATCATAAATCATAAATCATAAATCATAAATCATAAATCATAAATCATAAATCATAAATCATAAATCATAAATCATAAATCATAAATCTTAAATCTGAAATCTGAAATCTGGACGATTGCCTCATATGGTACTAAATTTGGGACAAAAGTCTTGCAGTATTAATCAAGGGTGAAAAAACGGACGGAACTAAACTAGTTTCCTTGTTATCCTGTATACAACAATTTGTTAGGAGTTATGTGTATTGGTTTGTTTAATTTTGCTAGTTTGATTTGAATCGTTTTGGCGCGCTGGTTTGAATAGTTTTGAAAAACAGTGTAGTGAGTGGAGTAGTGAGTGTTAAAAAAAGGGTAGTGAGTGTTAGAAAAAGGGTAGTGAGTGTTAGAAAAAGGGAGTAGTGAGTGAAAAAAAGGGAGTAGTGAGTGAAAAAAGAGAGGGAGTAGTGAGTGAATGAAAAAAAGAAAGAAAGGGGGAGTGGTGAGTGGAGTAGTGTTAGTGTATTGGGATTTATAGTGTACTACCCCTTATACTAGTGTTCATATCTGTTTGTTCAGACAAGATGTCATGAATGAGATTCACAGACGGGCAGACAACCCATGGCGCAATCTGCACGAACCCAGGGATCCGGAAATACCTGTAGACCGACCCCGAACTACCCATGTAGCGACAGAGACTGCCTCTAAACTACCCACATAGCGACAGAGACCGACCCCGAACTACCCATGTAGCGACAGAGACTGCCCCCAAACTACCCACATAGTGACGACGGTCTATAAATACGGGGAATGCCCGGGGACATTTGAGAAACCAGTCTTTACACCTAGTTTAGTTCAAATACAAGTTCCAGGTTGGACTCCAGAAGCCGACTGCAACCCCGACCCTCTTTCAACGAACAAAAACCCCAAACGAACCCTAACAAAAGAAAGATGGTATAGATACATAGAAAAACAGGAAAAGAGACGTGAAACTAAGATAAACCCGTACACCCCTGAAGATTGACTCAGAGCTGAGAGAGATGAGAAAGAGAGATGATGGGCTCAGTTTCAGACATTGGACACCATACTACATTTTATCAGTACAGATAAGGTTACTAAAGTTAGTCCATAGAGTCAGACCAGGCCAGTGACTAGAGACTAGCTGTGCATAGAGAGAGGCTTAGAGTGATGAGGATCTAGGCTGGGCAGAAGTATGGCTTTCTTGGAAGTGGAACACTGAGGCTATAATAGTACAGTTTCTAGAGAGGCATAAGCTAGTGCTTAATTTGGTCAATCTACATCCACCACAGAAGCACTAACCGAGAAATCCAAATTAACTACACAATCATGGATCCTACAAGACGACTTATCTAATCAGGTACCAGCACCAGTACTCACCAGCTCTAGTGCTCACCAGCTCCATAACTCACTAGTAGTGCTATTGACGACTAGTGCATTACTCTCTACATAATATAGACTGAACTATACTCAAAAAAAAAAAATCTCTTTGCCATTTGGCTTAGATCAAGTGTAGTAGTAGACTCAGACTCCAATATCTTTAACCTTTGTTAATGAGTAGGTATTTCTCAAGAGATATTTTATCATTGCAAGTCTATAATTAATTTCAGCATTAATAAAAATTGGACAATCATTTGGTGAGTCACAATTCTTTGTCTCATGACTTCAGCTCTGATTATGATGTGCTTATATTCTTCGAACTTGACCATCATGGCTACAGTTTAATTATCCATGGTAGTTAACCTTGTCATTTGGTTTAATAGTTACTGTTAGATCCGCCATACGCAGGACACTGCCTATGAAAGTATTATGAAGCCTCTCAGTCCGGTTGTTACAATAGCCATTTCTAACGCAGTGTCACGACCATTGGTCATCGTTATATGAAGTACTATGAGTACTATGATGGCCCTTTCTACTTAATTATATTCTGGAACAATCCTTACCATTGTACTGGTGGATGTTGGAACATGCGACATGTGACTGATGAACTTGAGACCAGTACATGTGCGGGTACTGCATGCTCATGCCACGCTATCCAGATGAAA
>NKZD01002035.1:0-43052 GCA_002370635.1 Metschnikowia cerradonensis | reverse complement strand
ATTACCCAAGTCCCTCACTTAAGAGAGTTATTGAAGTCCAATCATACTTCAGTTCCTGAGTACACAGCGGTACGCAATAACGCGCAACAATACGAACAAAGTGGAATAAACATTCTTTTACAAAAATAGATATTGAAGTAACTGTGCAGGGAAACCAAAAAACATATGCACCAGGGCTGGTCATCCCAGGCTATTGTTACAGAGGTTTTTTACGGCTAAAGCTGCGTATTTTTTCAGACCTTTATTGTGGTTCGCATTCTACAGGTCATCATCTCATGGAGATCTCTCTGCATAGTTAACGGAAATTTAACTATTTGAAATCTTAACTATTGCCAAGAAAAAAGCACATCACTTGATGCAGGTAAGGATGATCAATTGAATGGGCCATATACTAGGTCTTTGGGTGGTATATATATATACATATATATCCCCCAGGTTGCAGGTTTCCAAGCCATGAAACTTATACATTGCATCGTAACCTTTTCTGTGGCCTCGACTGCTTGGGCACACCCCCAACTTCTCAATGCCTCCACGGCTCAAGGACACCCCCGATATCCCATGGGATTTTTTGCCAAAGTTGGCAACTACCATGTGCCTCTCAAAGGTGCCAGCACCGAGTCCAATGGGACTAGATTTGATTTACTACTCCATGGAGCAGAGATGATTATTCCTACTGAGTTTAAGTTCGAAGATGGATATGCAGTCACTATGGATTCATCCCTGCCAGGCCAAAAACAGTATTTGGGCATTTCTGACAGTTCACTTGGGTATGATTCTGGTACCAATAAGGTGAAGTTGGTGTTGGACAAGGAAATGAAGATTCTGAATAAGAAGTTTAAGTCGTGTGTCTACATTAAGAACCTATCGTTTAGCATCAAGGAAAACGAAGCAATTGTCCCCGAAGGTGAATGTGTCGAAGTAGACATCTACTTTTGGCCGTATGATACAAATATTAGCTTACCGCAGGTAGAAATCATCAAGAAAAAGGGAAAGCCTGTGAAGAACGAGAAACGGGAGCTCTTACCTGAACCTGTGGACAATCCCAACGTTTCTGGTTTGGAATTAGGGTTTAAGTACCAATATTCTACCTCTTTAGCATTCTTTGCAAAAATAAACGGTGACTATATTCCCCTTTCCGGAACACTCTTCAAGGACCATAACTTCAACGTGACACTCTTATCTCATGACGTCATCAATTTCTCGCCCGTGGTCTTTTATCTCGACGGAAGAAAAACAGAAACCTATCACTACTACACTCCAGGATACTTGGGTATTCACCGGGGAATGCTAGCATATTCCCCCAAGGTCTCCGCAGTCGACTGGTACATTTCCAACGACCACAAAGTGTTGAACGATGATTTTCTCTCGTGCAATATCTATAACAGCAAAGTAAGAGCGATTCTTACTATTTATTCTCCCATTCCCCACAGTAACTGTTTTAGAGTAGAGATCTATCTCTCGCCATACGATAAAAGCACAGGAACTGTGGACAAAGAGGCGAAATTTGAGATCAACAAGTTACCGACACAGAGATTATCGACACAGAGATTATCGACACAGAGATTATCGACACAGAGATTATCGACACAGAGATTATCGACACAGAGATTATCGACACAGAAATTATGCAAGACTGAAACAAACAGCCCTTACTCCTTCCCTATGGTGTTCTTTATTAAGTTCAATGGATACACGGTACCTCTATCCAACCGTTACCTTGGCCACACTTTCAAAGGTGTCAGTCGACTTACTCATGGGAAATTAGAAAAACCACCTGTAGAGTTTTGTCTACAAGACAAAAAGGCAATCACCAACTCAATGCTGGTACGCTTTTTAGGGTTCGATAACCTCATGCTACTGTTTGGTCCGTCCATCAACCCATTCCATTTGGATTTGAATAGCGACGGGAAAGTGAAGGGTCTGTTCCACTCGTGTGAAAATCGGGGGAGTGAATTGCGAGATATTGCGATTGGAGAATGGTTTGCTGGACCTCAACTGACATGTTTCGAGGTGGACCTCTACTTCTTGCCCTATAATGAAATGACCATGTCGCAAGTCAAGTTTCCTGTGGAGAATAATTAGCAGGAAAAAAGGATGTTGAAAAACGGTAACAAGCACCTGTTCTTCATATGCACCTGTGGTTACTACAACTGCCTGGTGCCGTAAAGGGTAGAGCTCCCACATATATAAAGGAGTCTGGACCATATCCATCTTTTAAGTAATTGATCAAATATCATCTATCTGGGGCATACCAAGATGCCTCCAAAGACCAGACCCGCCAATATTTCAATGGACACTGACAACTCTACATCTTCTTCTTCTCTTGAAGTAAACATTCCTGAAATATATCTTGACGAGAATATGAGGACAGTTTCCCTCAGTAACTGTCCACTGGACATCTCACCATGGTTAATCTATGGTCCACCTGGTGCCGCAATTATGGTTACGGAACATGTGTTGTCTAATCTAAAAAGGAGACGGCTCAATGTAGGGCCAGTGAAAAGACCAAGGATGTTAATCAAAGGAAATCTAGAGGTAAGACCAGAATCGGAAAAAGAGAAAGGGGAAAGACCAGAAGCAGACAAAAAAAAAGGGAACGTGAGGAGAAAAAGTTTCAACCTATGTTTTAGTATATGTATTGATGTACAGGGACATGTAAGTTGTACCTTACAAGACCGAAGTGGATTGGCCGGTGCGAGGCTGGTGAAGAGTTTTTGTTGAACTTGAGGAACAAGTTCACCTGCGGGTACTGCAGGTTCCTGTAGACATGTTAACGCCAGATCCGCAACGACAGTTGCGGCACCAGGAGGACCACTGAGTAACCATGGAGTAACGTCCAGTGATTGACTAACACTATAATACACTGATCATTGAAGTATTACCAATACGAGATATTTGGTGGGTCTGGTTCTTGGAGGCATCTGGGTATACCTCAGGCAGTTGATGTAAAATTAAGTTATTAATAATAGAATGGGGCGAAGTCCCCATTATATAATGGAGAGATTCTTCCTTCACCACTGCAACAATTGTTGCTACAATTGATTGCTGCGAAAACTGATTGCTTGCTACCCCGCAAGCCGTGGGCTAGTAGCGCGCTCTTGATTGCTGTTTTCCAACAGTCTATATAAGGTGCGACGGTTCCTCTCTATGAGGAAACATTGGCGAATTACCATACTAAAGCAGAGTACTGGACGTAACCAGAATATAACAAACCTATAAATTCTTTATCTCTATATACAAAAGTTTCAAATTTATCTTCATCTGAATATTTTTTAACAAATTGGAAATACTTCCATTTATTTGACTTAAGATATGTTTACTTTTCACCAGAGTCACTGGATACTGTACTCTAGTTTATTAGAAATAAAAAAAATGAGCTGTATTTTGTTATAGCTTAAAGTTACTTCTAACTAACTAACTACATCTTCTAAGGCAAAAACATACTTCTGGAATAACTCATCTAATGAAGTAGAAACTTTTTTTTAGTCAATAAGTTTGATATTAGACACAGTGGTAATACACTGTTTTTCAAAACGATTCAAACCACATTAGCAAAATCAAACAAACCACACTAGCAAAAGTTTCGTAGTCGTTCGCACAGCGTTTCAAACCAAATGGAAAAGTTGTTGGATGCAGGATAACAAGGAAACCACTTCAATTATGTCCGTTTTTCACCTTTGATAAAAATATTGGTACTGCACAAGACTCCCAAATGTAGTACATATAAGGCAATTCTCCAGATTTAAGATTCCAGATTTCTGAATATTGAATTATAATAAAAGTTGGTGTGAAACATTATGCCATTTGGTCTGAAAGACTGTGCGAAGGGGTACGAAACTTTTGCTAGTGTGGTTTGTTTGATTTTGCTAATGTGGTTTGAATCGTTTTGAAAAACACTGTACTATTGGAGTGAATCTGTGTCTGCCTGTCTGTCTCTTTTTCCGCATATCTTTCATAGCCTGTGATAGTGCTGAGAATAACACAGCCTTAAATAACACTACACTTGCTGACCTTGAATTCTGTAAATTAATAGTTTGATTATTTGGTCCAATTGTTAGAATACTTTCTCCTACACATGCGGAATGTCCTGGTAATTGATCAGAGTAGCCAGGTTGACAGGTTGACAGAAGTTATACAACGTTAATGAACTGGTGTTTGAAGGGTTCGGGATCCGAAATTTGGACTTGGCTTCGGCTATAGATAGCCTTTAAAAGACTCATTCATGTTATATTCCGTGGCTGACTTTAAACGGTAAACTAAGACAATACAACGGAATAGTCTTTTGCTACCTGCCTGCAGTACTCCTTCATGTAATGACCGGATCCAGAATGACCATACCGTCTTCTTCTCTGGATGCGTGACTCCCTGTAGATAGAGCATGACATTTGGACACTCCATCATTTGGCCTGTCTATATAACAGGATATGGAATTCCTGGAATTCAAGGGATCAAAAACGACCATGAAACCTCTTTTCTGCATCTACATCTGCATTTTTTTCACCACGGTGGCTGGACAGGAAAACTTCAGGACATTGACTTTTTTTGCCCAAATCAATAGAACCATGTTTCCTCTAACAGGTATGCATATAGATGGGATAAATTACTTCTCGGCCACTCATCCAGTACCTCCAAAAGAGTTTATCTTCTGGGAAGGCCACCTCACCACATATGAGCGTAAAGGTGCTCAGTTCGTGAGCATATTCCGAGAGACTTTGGTCTTTTCGCCTTATTTGACGAACGAGACATTTCATTATGACCAAAATTTGAAGATCCTGAACCACCACTTCTATAAGTGTGTTAGACTGAACCTTCCCTGTGATTTGTTTTTCACCCATGATAAGTACCCGGGTTACTGTGTCAAGGCCGACATCTTCCTCTTGTCCTACGACCGAACCATAGGAACGATCTTAAGGCCTGTATACAAATCGGATGAAGAGGAGGAATACATGTCCAATTTCCATGGGGCTTTGGAGCCTATGGACCATGAAAAGATATCCAAGAATTCATCTGGTACTAGACACGAAACGACATTGCAAGAGTCACCCACTATGGTAAATAGAAAGCCATTCGTGTTCTATGCCAAAATCAGTGGAGCCCTTATACCGCTCTCTGGTCTTTTTTTCAAGTCCGGCCAATGGAAACTAAGCGCTTTATCCTATGGAAGGTCCAGGGCCACACCTGTAGAATTCACTCTAGAAGATAATTATGCCATGACCAGAAACACACTCAGGTCAGGAGCTTTATATTGCTTCAATGGCTTCGTGGGCTATGGACTAGGGATACCCAAGGTTCGTTTGATGTTGGATGAAAAAGGAAAGGTTCTAAATGGTCCGTTCTTCTCGTGCAAGGTTTACGGCAAGAACTTGTACAAGATCACGTACGGGTCCGACCATATGCTTTATGATGATTGTTTTCATATAGACCTCTACTTCTTGCCTTTCAACAGAGATGAATGGGATTCTCAGAATAAAGGCTCTGTTCCTGGAAAACCTGTTTTTTATGACGCTTCAAAAGACGAATTGACTAACGAAGCCCCCAAGAAGTCAGAGAAGCCAGTATTTAAGTCACCTATTGTCGGGGACAGCGAAGATGAGGATGAAGACTTTTTTGACTCTGTGTCCACGTTCGATTTGATGTTTGCTTTCTATGCCAAAATCAAGCACCGGTATATTCCTCTCTCCGGATGTGAAGTCCCTGATTTCGAGAGGCACCGTACCCTGTTGTGTATTGAAAGATGGACTTCTGTTCCCGTCAATTTCACACTAACCAATGGTTATGCTTATACTTCGGAAACACATAATTCTGGGTACGCAGGCGTCGAAGAAGAAGGACTAGTCTTTGGACCCACAATTCCCAAAACAGATTTGAAGATAGATGGACAATTGAGGCTCTGGAACCATGATTATTATGCCTGTCGCAGTTTCCGTGGCTGGTTCTATGTGATCACCACCAATAACAAGTATGACCATTGTTCTCCGGTGGAAATCTACCTCTTGCCTTATAGAAACAAAAAGTAAGTCCAGATAAGGTAGAGATAGATTAAAACAACGGGTGGATCGGGAACACAGGGGTTTGGAACCATTGGGAGGGACCCAAAGAGACCCAGAAAAGGTGGGAGCATGACGAGGAAATAACGCTTCGTGTTGGTCATTCAAAATGGAACATGTTCTGCCTTCCAGTATTCCTTTGGAGTTATCCATTACTAACTGTCTCTTCAAGTGTCTCCTCATCAACTGCTCTTTATCGTCTTAGTCTTTTGTCTCCATTGTCAAACCATCAATCATGGAACCTCAACCAAGATTGGTCTTCCAAATGGTCACTTTCAATTCGACTTTCAACACGATTGGCTGGCTCTTGAAAGTGAAGAGTGGACAGACTGACAGATTGACCAAGATTAACGCCGGAGTATGAGTATTGATAGATGTCCAATAATATGGAGACTCCCTCCAAACATCATTTAGACTTAGTAGTATTGGGAATGAACGGTTTTTTTTTTGTTGAGTAGCTTCAAGGTAAGCTATTGGTTCCAGTTCCAGCTCCACTTCATGACTTGCTTCAGTTCCCATTACAGTATTTCATGACTTGCTCCAGTTCCCTTTCATGACTTGCTCTAGTTCATGACTTGCTCTAGTTCATGACTTGCTCTAGTTCATGACTTGCTCCAGCTCATGGCATGCTCATGCTTGTTCTGTAAGCATGTATAGTCAGAGTCTTGGTGGTTAAGTAGACCAGTGACCAGAGTGAGCTAAGGACTGAGGACTAAGGACAGGACTGAGACGGTGGGATTGGAGTCGCGCAGTGCGCACTGACTGCCGCCCTTTATGAATGTACCCTGAGAAGTGAACAGTGAGTGAGCATTGAGCAGTGAGCATTGAGACTTGGAATGAGGAGTGCGTTGATATGGAGTCCTAAATATATGTCAATTAAGGGACAACATACCAAGATACCTCCCGATACTATATCCACCAATATTAATTAGTGTAGAGGTACTGATGTTTACTGAGGACATGGATTGTTTCTTAATAGGGAACGTCCCTGTGTAATGGATAACGGTTTTGGCATTGTATCGGGAAATTTATGGTCTACTTGATTCTGAAAAAAAGAAAAAAAACGAAAAAAGAAAAAAAAGAGAAGAATAAAAAAAGAGGAGAATAAAAGAAAGAGAAGAATAAAAAAAGTAAAAAAATAAAAAAAAGTAAAAAAAAAGAATTGAGGTCTGGCTGGGGAAAGTTTCTGTAGAAAAGTGTCCACATAAAAATGAGCATTCCATGCGAATGACCTTTTGCACCGTACCATAACTTTATACTCATGACATGACACTAATCACCCATAGAAACAGTCCTATTAGTCCCATTATCCCGTTGAAGCAATAATTGCTCAGGGTCTTTTTTTACTGAATAGTAATAATTTGGGAAATATGTAGATTTGAAGGGATGGGTGAATTGACAATTCCTATACTGTCATCCATACAGTGATACTCATAGAAACTCATAGAAATACTCATAGAAATACTCATAGAAATACTCATAGAAACTCATAGAAACTCATAGAAACTCATAGAAATACTCATAGAAATACTCATAGAAATACTCATAGAAACTCATAGAAATACTCATAGAAATACTCATAGAAATACTCATAGAAACTCATAGAAACTCATAGAAACTCATAGAAACTCATAGAAATACTCATAGAAATACTCATAGTGACATTAATACTGATACTGACTCTGAAATAAATTGAAATTGGTTAATAAAGACTAAAACGTTTTTCAACACTAAATCGGTCTTAGAAGTTGGTCTACTGCAGTTGAACATCAGTTGAACATCAGTTGAACAGCGTAACCGAATATCTGGGTCTATGGTACTTTCTATCCACTTTCTGGAACCACTCTTAACCTTGACGGCGCATTGACAGTGATCTTCACCTATGAAAACCTCCGTCCCGATCCGGCACGCTTAACCGTACTGGATAACTATGTAATTAATCATGAAGAGGGGGAGGGGCCACAGATGATGGGGTTCAGCAATGGGTTACTTGGATTACATGGGGCTGAACACAAGGCCCGGTTTTATTTTGATGAAAACCAAAAGGTCACTAACGGTCGCTTTGAATCGTGTGAGATCTATAACGGCCGTATCCGGAGCATAGTAAAGGGCTGGACCAATGTCCCTAAGAAGCACTGTGTGGAAGCGGAATTATACATTTTGCCGTACGACGGAAAGTTGAGGTCGCACATACAACCTTAATCCATGTCTGTAGCAAAATGAAAGGGCAATGAACCATTTTCGCCGAGCTCATTATAGGGGACAGGAACAACCGTCATGAACAACCCTCAGGACCAAATCAGGAACAACCCTCAGGACTAAAAGTCAGGAACAACCCTCAGGACTAAAAGTCAGGACCAAAAGTCAGCATCAAAAGTCAGGACTAAAAGTCAGGAGTTGGTAAGAGCAATGATTTGACATGAGACAAGATTTCAGGATATTGTCTAGAGGTGAGAATAATTGGGATAAGTGATCTTTGTCGATGTTGATGGTCTACCACATTTACCACTATATATTGACTATGGTTACTGACCACTGACTACTGATACTGACTATTGAGTACTGATTATTAGGTTGACTATTGAGTACTGATTATTAGGTTGAATATTGAGTACTGATTATGACGTTGACTACTGATTACTATGAACAGTGGGTGATATCATAGATATGCATTGGACCTTGTAGTATGTACGACAGTCTATCGCAAGTAGCCAATGTTAATTTGTAGTTTGTCTGATAGATCTAGATACTCTGAATGAATATAGATCACCATAAGAGATTTACTAGTTTCAAGAGAGATATCATTCTGCTAAGACTATTCACCTGCGTATATAGGAATATTTATGCTTATTAGTATGGAATGGTTAGATCCACCATAGGTAGTGCTCTACATACACATATTGCGGTATTTTGAGCCGACGCTGTTTAATCCTAGTGGCCATTCTAAGAGTCACAAAACACGCAAACATGGTATTTTACAATATAGTACGAAACAACACTCTACACACTACCAAAAATACAGGCAGTTAGTATACGACATATACTTGTATAAGTAAGCAGTAAGTAGTAAGTAGTATAGTATAGGGTAGTATAGTGTAGGGTAGTATAGTATAGGGTGGTATAGTATAGGGTAGTATAGTATAGGGTGGTAGGTAGTAAGTAGTAAGTAATAAGTAATAAGTAATAAGTAATAAGTAATAAGTAATAAGTAGTAGAGACAGAGTAGAGTAGATGACTGGGAAGTAGAAGACTGAAAAGAAGAATATTGCCAGATCCACCTCCGGCAGTTCACTAGCTATTGAGGTATCATGAAGCCTCGCCATTTAAGCCTAACAATGGTCATCAAAGATCCCTCACTTATGTAATGCTTTGTACTACTAGTATAAGGAGCTATAGCTAATAGTTCACCATACACTACACTACTATACCACCATACACTATACACTATATACTATACACTATATACTATACACTATATACTATACACTATATACTATACACTATCACTATATACTATATACTATATAAAGGCACTACTAGATGTCACTATTTAATACCACTTTACTTTACTACTATCTACTATAGGACACTAAACTATGTCAATACGGGATTAGACTGAAGCATACTAGACTTTTGTCAGGCTCACTTAGACAGAGCTCTCGCCATAAGGTAATATAGAAGCGTATTAGGGCTGATCCTAACTCCGGCCATTAAACCCTTATTAATGCTTATATAGATTTTCACTACACTACACTACACTACACTACACTAAACAAAACCACTATGATAAAACAAGACTGATGAGGCATCTTAGTATGTTCCAAGTACAAGTATCAATGAGTCGTAGTTTTAACTCAGTGGTACAATGGTGCCAGTCCAATATAGTAGAGTGGTGTAGATAGAGTACAAACTAATCTATACTATGATAATCTGACTCTTTCTACTTTCTCACCATTCTAACCCTAATATTTATACACTATACTATAAACTCTACTCTATATTATACTATACACTATACTATAAACTCTACTCTATATGATACTATACACTATACTATAAACTCTACTCTATATTATACTAAACACTATACTATAAACTCTACTCTATATGATACTATACACTATACTATACACTTCACTCTATTTGTTAGATCATCTATAGGAAGTGCTCTACCTATTGAGGTATTTTATGCCTACACTTACTACTCCTAACAATGCCCATTCCATAATTCTACTCCTCTACCATCATTGTACGAGGTACCAGGATGAATGTGGAGAGTTTTCCCCTTGAACCTAGCAATAACCGGCTGGATATGCTAATTCCACTGCCAACTTCTTAAGTGGCCCATCCCGCCCTCTCCTCCCTCTTGAAAACCAGCAGTGAATGAATATAGTTAACAGAGTACCTGGAGTAACAACAAGAATCTAAAAGGAATGATGCAATGTCACAGAGAACTTCATTAAGCTAATTCTTCAGTGTATAATTAATGGCTCTGTGCAATTTCACCCACTAAACAATTGACAAGAGTATTAATAGATTACTTTAATAGTCATACGAAAATCTGTAGAAAAAAAAAACCTACTTAGGACGTAGTTTGTCTAAATTTTCGTACCATAATTCTACATAGTAGCCATAGTACTCAGTCTACCAATGAACGTCTAGCATTCCTTAGACCAAATCGTAAAAGTCCCAAAATTTGATGGCAATAATTAGTAATTCAGAAGGTTTCATCATGATATCAAAATTCTTATATAGAAATGTATGGGTGAGATTTTTGTATTGGAGATCTGATTCATACTTTCGCAGAGCCTCAACATAGTGCGAACCCCAGAGTACCTCATTAAATATAGAACTAGAATAAGCACTTAAAAATCATAAAATCAGTAAAATCAACTGGAAAAACAAATATTCCAAAACCAGCGCCTTCTAGTTTCCCACTACTAACAACTCCCCATTTTTTAGAGTGAAATTTGACTCATTTTGTATGGACTAGTGACAAGTAGCCTGGCACAGCGTGGACCGTTCATACGCACGTTACTTACTGATTGTGTGCACTCCAGTTTCATGGTTCGCTCCTGCAACACGCACTCTTAGGAACCTCGGCGACGTAACCTCAGCCATCATGTGGGGAATCCAAGCGACAGGAGGAGACGTGCGCGATCGTGCTGGAGTCCGGTCATCGATGATTGGCCTCCTTGTTGACACTTGGAAGGGGACAAACGAAAGTGGAGTAGAGGTCATCGAAAAAGAGTTCAGACACTACAATTTAGACTTCCCCACCATGAAAAAATTCATTGACCCAACATCCTCCTACCTCAAACTCCTTACGTCTTATGAACCGGAGGGAACACAAGCAGTAAAACACTGGGGAAATGAGTTTCTCACCCTGGAGACGTCAGACGACGAACTCCTCACACTCATCAAAACCAGCCTTGTGCCGAGAATACGCCTAGTGAACGGGGCACGGTTAGAACAACCCCAGATGCCGAGACCGGCGGTCTATGCTGAGTACTTGAGGGTCATGAAGTAATATAACTGTCATGACGACTTCTACCCGGCATCAAAACGTCCGACTAAAAAGGCCGTGCTTGCGCACAAAGTTGCCAGGAACGACTCCAACGCCAGTACGTCAAAAGCGTCCTCGCTCAACGATCGGAAAGTTGGAGATAAAGTCTTGGGGTTGATTACTCGGCGCATCAAGAAGCACGGGTTATGCTGGAATTGTTTTCAAAAGGGCCACATCACCAAGGACTGTCCGGAGCTATCGGATGCAGACTCCAACGTTGCGATCTACATTATGCCAGACTACAAGGAGGCCACTAAGGGCCAAAGAACCCAAACGCAGGAAAGATTAGCACAGCTTTGGAACAAGTGACAGAAGCCGGGGCTTGCACTACAAGTAAATCATCTCCCATACAAGACAGATTTGAACAAACTTGATACTGTAAGAACGATCCCTGCAATAACATATACCAGGGGCGGAAAGCCATCGCTAACGATTAACGAGATCCGATACAAAACAAAGGATGACCTCATCAGCAACGAACACTTGAAAGAGTTCATCATAGACAGTGGGGCCGAGATTTCTGTGACGGGTAATAAGGGTCTCATTGACGAATTTCGGGAGTTACCAAACATGAGGACAGAAATAGTGGATGGTGGCGGGAGTCATCATCCCTGCCACAGTGAAGGCAGAATCACCATAGGGGGGGGGGATCACACTCAAGTGCCTCTGGGCGCCATCACTCACAGTCAGCGTCATTAGCACCAAGGACATAAGCGCCCAGCGTGAATCAGTGTTGTTTCTCGAAGACGGGAGCGTATACACAACAAACAAAGGTGAGCGGACCCTCAATTTGGTTCACATAGGCATCAAAGACGAGAATGCCTATAAGGTGTCCACATTGGGAATCAGGGTAATCGCAGATAATACAGATCAGACACCCTCACAAAAACCAGCAGCCAACGGATCACTAAGTGATTATGGCACCAGATCAGTGCAGTCGGGATCAGGAATTTAGTACACAAGCGATCGCCAAATCATGGAACCAACAGCCAGAGAATCACTAGGTGATTATGGCATCAGGACGGTTCAGCCGGGATCAGGAATTCAGTACGCAGGCGATTCTCAGACTAAGGAACCGACACAAGACTATGTGGCCATCGCGAAGAGATGTTTTGACATCAATTACTCTGGCTTACACAATAAGCAGGATAACAACACTCCACTTTATGTCCATGAAAAATTCGGTCACGCACACGAATCAGTGGTGCGGGACATTTGCAGGCGAGAAGGCATCTCATTCGCCCCAGACGACGCCAAAGCCATTCGGGACTGGGATATATGTTTCGAGTTGCATTGACGGGCAACCCCACATAACAGATCGACCTCTGACCCCGCGACGCAAAGGCTATACCGGATCCACCTCGATTCGGTCAGCCTCGGACCACACGACAAGGAAAATTACCTACTTCTAATTACCGATGAATACTCAAACTACGTGTGGGCCATCTACGACCAGAACAAGCGAGACTTGCGCATACAGGCGGAACGAAAATTGTTCGCCCTAAATGAGCGGGTTCGGGATAGAAAGATCTCCTTCGTCACCCAAGACAACGGTACCGAACTACCATCGACACGGTTCTTCGAGGAACTCTCCATACAGCTTGACCCGATCACGAGTTACACCGCGCCCTTAAATGGTAGAGCCGCACGCATGAACGGTGTGATTACCGACAAGACACGATGCACGTTGCGCATGGCTACAACGAACAAATATTTACAGAACTTGTTACAGCGCGAAGCCATCTTTCACACTGTCTACACCCAAAACCATACTCCGAATTCGAAGGGGGAGATTCCTAGAGAGTTATTTTACTGTCTCAAGGTTCCGAATTCGATTCGCCGCCCCGCATTTGGAGAGGACGTGATCATTAAAGTTTCAGGTGACAGAGGAAAGCACGAAACCAAGCTCGAGGATAAGAACACCCGGGGGATATACGTTGGGACTCAAAGAAACAGCGCTGTTCATCGTGTCTGGGTGAATTACAAGACACCTCACAAGAAAATAGAAATCGTTTTGGCAAGTGCCATTTTCTTCCATAGGAAGCGAAACTTCATAAAAGAGGCGGAGGAGGCAGCCATTGCAATCGAAAAAGACGTCGCAGCCCAAGAACCCTTGAACGCACCGATTCCATCCAGATACCCAAACGTGACGATCGCATTACCTAGAGCGAATGCCAGCGTTGAAAGAAAACAGACTCGGCATATCACCGTCATTGACGACGAGGCGGAGGTCATTCATAGTGAACTCTCACCTGAAACGACAAGAGCGGTAGAAAGTGCCAATGTCGAACGCGCAGAAAGCAAACAACGGTTTGAGGAATGGATGGCGGACACCGATAAAAGGATAACCACACAAGGATACATTGAAGAACTAGATCGAGCGTTCATTTTTCCAAATAACAGGGGAGAACCGAACTCGCACGACGTCGATGCCGCATCGGAGCAGGAAGAGTTGATGTCTGATTCAGTGGATGATTTTGAAGTCACCGATGTAGCGGAGATACCCGGGGACGTCTTTCATGGGTCGCAAGGAAGCCAAGTACAGGGTAATGTACCTACAAGAGGGCCGCTAGAAGTTAATGACAACTCCAGCTACTCGATGACAAATGTCGATATAGACGGGCCACGCAAACTCCGATCGAGCACTCGGCCCCAGGAACATGGAGTACGTTCGCTCATCGCATACGTCTTCGCGCTCCAAAAGCAGGACTTCCCACCAATCATGTTGAAAAGTCCGGGGGAGGTGATAGAAACACTTTACTCCAGAACCTAGCTCGTGTCGGAGAAGCCGAAAAACTTCACCTCATAGCCCAATACGGCCGAGACGCAGTAACTAACGCAGAAGTGGCGGAAAAAGACAAGTTGGACACGATGAAGGTCTACGAAGAGATCAATCCAGACGATCTACCACCCGGCGAGAAGTCTATCGGAACACAATTCGTATACACAGAAGACGAACTGGAGAAAAAGGAAAACGGTCCTATTAAGGCCAGGTTGGTAGCGCAAGGTTTCAATCAGGTTCTCGACTGCTCAAAAACCTACTCACCAGTGGTTCCCGTGGAATGCATCCGGATATTCGCGCAACAAGCCATAGCCAAAGGATTATCACTATGGCAAATGGATGTGAGTTCCGCATACCTACACCTGACATTAGCAGAATCAGTGTACCTACGCCCTCCAAAGAACGTCCCAGGCATTGACTCCAGCCGCATGTGGAAATGCACGAAAGCACTATACGGATTGCGAAACGCCGGAAAAGCCTGATACGACCACATCCTGAACACATTTCAAAACATGTGGTTCGAGAGCACGATGCTAGTGCCAACATTGTTCACAAAGAAAAACGCGGACGGCCGAGAAATAGGAATTGTACTCTACGTGGATGACATTCTAGTTGCTGCGGAGACACAAGACGATTACCTTGAAGTACTCAGACAACTCAACGAGGTGTGGAAAGTAAAGACCAAAGACCTCAGGGAGGTAAAGGAATTTTGTGGAATGGAATTCACAAAAAACGAAGATGGATACATGATCCACCAAAGCAAATATAGAGATGAGTTGTTGAAAAGATACAGTCATCTAGTACCCAAGGAATCGAAGAAAGTTCCACTAGCAGACTACACACGCGATGAGGTTGACGAGAAGCTAGAAGCTCCTGAGATACGATTGTATCAAGAGCTACTCAGGTCATTCAATTGGTTAGCAACTCTCACTATGCCAGACATCGTATATAGTGTCAGCAAGTTAGCATCGCATACGAGTGAGGCCACACAACGAGACCTCAAGCACTTGAAGAAACTTCTTGCGTACCTTCGTGATCACGAAAGTGCAGGTATAACCATGAACAAGGTCTCAACGAAAAAGGAGCCTTGCAAAGTGTACGCATTCAGTGAGGCGTCATTCCCGCTCATCTGAAAGTCAAAGAACCAAAAGTTGGTAGTGATGAGCACGCATGGAGCTGAATGGGTGGCACTAAGCGACACAGTGCGTGAGACATTATGGTTGAAAACACTTCTAGGGGAACTCGGTGTAGAGACACAACAACCCGTTGTCTTCGAGGACAACAATGGAGTCGTCCTCAGCGTGAACGGTACAGGGGAGTCCCAGGCTATGAGCAAACATATCGAGCTCAAGGAAAGATACACCGGACAAAGAGTGAAATTAGGACATGTCGTGGTAAAGTACGTCTCCACCCAGGAAAACGTTGCAAACATACTTACGAAGGCACTTCAGAAGAACTTGTTTTGGACACATCTTCCATTTCTACGTTTCGATGAAAAGTACAAGGTGAGGGCACTAGAGAAGCGGATGAACTACCTCGCACGCTCGCTCACACGGAAGATCACGCTTGAGAAGCCTTGTGCCGCGGCACAGGCTTCAGGGGAGTGTTGACGCGTGTTGGATTGTGGACAGGAATGTGGTGGAGGTCGCCGAGAGTGTGCGATTTATGCAATGCGCTTAAGTCGTGCTATTTCAAAGAGACACTTTGAACTCCAGATTGAGCTGTCGCAATGGGTGTATGCACACCCCCCCCCAAATAATAGCATACAATAAAAGGAACTCCACACAAAAATGGACACCACGTGATTCTAATTATTTAACTACCAAAATGACAATACAGTGTTTTTCAAAATTATTCAAACCAGTGCGACAAAAAGTTTCGTACCGCTTCGCACAGTCTTTCAAACCAAATGGACAAGTTGTTGTATACAGGATATTAACGAAACCAGTTCAGTTCCGTCAGTTCCGTCCGTTTTTCACCCTTGATTGGTATTGCAAGACTTCTGTCCCAAATGTAGTATATAAGACGCAATCGTCCATATTTAAGATTTTAATTTTAACATTTCAGAATATTGAATTCTAATAAAAGTTGGTGTGAAACATTACGCCATTTGGCTTGAACCATTCTGTCTTTTTGGTTTGAACCATTTTGTCATTCTGGTTTGAATCATTTTGTCGCGCTGGTTTGAATAGTTTTGAAAAACACTGTAGCTTCAAGATAAAATTGACGACACATTTACTGGAAACCATCTATTTCTTTGGAAAAGAATCAATGACCTGTGTTAACTTCAGGAGAATACCCTCCCTCTATGAGTGGACCTGGAGAACCTGGAGATGAACTGAACACTGGAATGATATATGAAGGTCTGTCTACATTCGTATATCGATATCAAGATATTGAATATACTTTTATTGAATATACTTCTATTGAATATACTACTATTGAATATACTTCTATTGAATATACTTCTATTGAATATACTCCTATTGAATATACTTCTATTGAATATACTCCTATTGAATACTATTCCATATTTTAGTATGTATTAAGGGGGAAAGGCCGGGGAGGTGTGGGGGTTATTATTGGTGAATAACTATTATCCTTGCAAGGATAGACTGTACGTGGGAGAGAAATGTTGAACTTGCAGGATTTCTGCTTGTTTAAATCACGTGCCCATGGGCACGTGAGTAAGTGAAACAAGTTCATGGTCGTACAGTGGGGCATGAAAGGGTTGAATAACACTTGCTGCATGTGCAGATGAGCTCATTTCTAACACTGTTCGGAAAAGGGGTCTACGACACCCTACGACAGGAGTGGAGGAATCCCGCATATGTCAACCAAGATATTGGATACATAAGGAGGGCTTAGCCTGCACTAGTGAGCGACATTGATAAAGAGGTCAATCACATGAACCCTAGTTTAGTTATCATAGGAATATAACAAATGAGTACAACAACTTCTCTGCCTTACTTAAAGAAGTTGTTAGACAACGGACGCACTCGCATTCCGGTCCGGTATACATGAGTGTAAAGTGTTGAACTTGTCAACAAGTACCTAGCATGTACGGAGTCAAGGTACTTCGCCGATGTGTTGTATGCAGACCAGTGATAGCATTATGTGCAGGAAACTGGTAGGTGAAAACTCTTCACCCACTTCAGCACATATCGCACTTTGGTCTTGTAAGGTACAACTTACATATCCCTGTATATCAATATATACTAAAACATAGGTTGAAAGAACTTGAGGAACAAGTACACCTGCGGGTACTGCATGTTACCGTTACTGCATACAGATGAAACAATGATTGGTGTTGTCCTCGAGAGAGACACGTTGGCAGTGGACTGCTCGGGGACACTTGTCTAACACTTGTCCAATACTGGCCATTGTTCTGGAGAAGACAATGGGCTGAGTGGGTTAGGGCTGGAGTCCCAGACCTGACTATATATAGAGAGGGTCCCGCTCAGACTGGAACGGTATCAATTGGAACAACAAGTCAAGGACATCCTAGTTTAATATAAGATAAAGATAGAATGGAAACTACAGAGATGGTTACTGAAGTACCAAAGTTAAGACGCATGTTGAAACTTAACGTGATAACTATTCCAGATCATGGGAGTGAATACAACAATTCCAAACATAAAGGATAACGCTCAACAAGAAATACAACAATTCCGCTCCAAAGCTTAAAAATTACTGCGCACTATAATCTGGCCGCACCTTCGGCTGTGCTCTATGTATATATGCACATTGTTGCAACAATGAAGAATGAAATGAGCGAATAAAAACAATATTTGCCACGTGGATTGTTCTCCAACTTGATTTTTCAAATCATACCCCACAGCCAGGACATAAATACAGGACTTGGAAGCCTTACTCCCATTTGCGATTATGTACTAATTCCACTATATGGGCAATTACCAAAGACTACAGGTTCATTAAAAAATGTATAAGGTGACCAAAAAAATAAAAAACAAAAATAAAAAAAATAAAAAAAACAAAACAAAAACGATTGATTAAAGCACTCAAATTTATATCGCAGGTTCATTGAGTACATAGCTGTTGTATTGACGACGGAATATACTCTGACAATAATATTTGTTACTCTATCTTGTAATTGAACGCCTCTGATTGGCCAAAAAAGTCTTGGCTGTCATTCTATAAAAGACACAGTGCATTATGGCAATAGATTTTGAGCAAACTATCTGAAAACAATATTCTGTCCCTGGTTGGTATCACTATTTTGCCAAGACTACGTGCCACTTTAGTACAATTATTATTATTTTGGGCCAAACAATAATATCAATTTTTTGGGTATTTCATATAAAAACGATAAGTTTACCTTTCTTTCCTTCCTCCCAAACCCCCCCAAGAAACCATGAAAACCCATCATTTATTCTCCTCCCTTCTTGTTGTTGCTACTGTTTGGGCAAAAACCTCCCCCTTTGCCTTCTTTGCCAAAATTGTCAACGAGTACCTAGCGAGAAGTGATGCAGGGTACTTCGTGGATATGTTGTATGCAGAAATGTGACGTACTATGTGCAGGCACCTCGCACCTCACTTAAGACTTTGGTCTTGTAAGGTACAACTTACTTATCCCTGTATACTAATACATACTAAAACACAAGTTGAAAAAAATATCCTAATACCATGAAAACTACAAGTGGTGAAGTATTCGAAAAATTCAGACCTGACTTAGCTTTGTTTGCGCATGGTCGCAATGTGAAGGGGTTTGAACTGTTTATTTTGAAAAATAACCTTGCTTGCACCTCTAAAGCAGAACTTGAATACGTTGGGTTTTACAAATCCACATTTGCCTATGGTAAGCTGCTCCTGGCAGAGAAGTTGATTTTGGATACCAGAATGAGGGTTCGTAACCGTAACTTCTATTCGTGCAGGAACAGATTCAACAGAGACTTTTACATTTCTACCAAGAATCTTCATTCGTCTTGTGTTGATGTGGAGATTTACGCGTTACCTTACGCCGCAAAACCGGAAGAATATTAAACAGTTACTCAGTAGAGGCATGAACAGTTACTGAGCAGAAGCATTGAGAAGCTGAAAAAAAAGAGGCTTTGGACCGGGGAAATTTTGAAAACACTATCTTTCGATTATACCTCTGTTAAATGATTCTAGGAGTTCACCGGTTACTTCAAGAGACTTTGAGACTGTTTCGTTGACTGTTTAGCTGACTGTTTCGTTGACTGTTTAGCTGACTGTTTCGTTGACTGTTTAGCTGACTGTTTAGTTGACTGTTTAGCTGACTGTTAAGTTGACTATTTAGTTGACTGTTAAGTTGATTGTTAAGTTGTCAACAAGTACCTAACATGGACGGAGTCAGAGTACTTCGTAGATATGTTGTATGTAGACCAGTAAAGTACCGTGTGTAGAACACTGACGTGTAGATTACTTAATTCCTGTTAGTTTTCAGACTTGCGTTTATTAACTGTGACTTAGGTCTAGCTCACTTTATTCTCAGCTTCTGCGGAAGAACTCCTAGCCTTACAAACGTGGGCGGCCATCCCTCCTTTTATGTTGGAGTGGACGTGCCTCTTTGAAACATTGCGACTTAAGCGCTGTGCTTAAATCGCGCGCGCCCAGACTTTGAGCTCTAACACATATGCGTGAAGTACTCACGCGTTAACAATTCCTCATGTACCATAACCTCGGGGTACTTCAGGAGGTCCATTCAATAACCATGGAGTACAGTCCAGAGTGACGTACTTGTTATTGTTAAACATAAAGTTCATAGTCTCATCAAGATATGTGAATACTGGAGGAGTTACACGAGAGCTGTTTCTCGTGGGTCTGGGAATAGAAGACATCTTGATATCTTCACAGACAATATTCTGTTTTAATTAATTAACACTAGGATTGAGTTGAGGCAAGAATTCTAACTTATATAGTTTAGAAGCTCTGCTAAACTTTCAGTAAAAGGATATTATGCTGAATCTAAATAACTTCTCCAATATTCATTATGCTGGAGCTGAACCTTCATCAAGAATCACGACGGTAAGTTGTAACGTAACACACTCTTTACTTCCACAGTAAGGGGTAACGTAACACATTCTTTACTTCCACAGTAAGGTGTAACGTAACACATTCTTTATTTCACCCGCCTCGCACCTGCTAAATACCTTGGTCTTGTAAGATCCAACTTACATATCCCTGTATATTATTTCATATACTAACCCATAGGTTACTATTTGGTTAGTCAAATGACTTTTTCGAATTTTATTGGTTTCTTTTTTTGTTTTTAGTATATGCCTTTGGTCTGAAACTTTACTTAGCGACGTTCTGGGTTTTGTTCAATTTCGTTGCTTGGTTCATATGTTCCAGTAAAAAATGTACCCGTACCTAATCTCTATATGGCAAACAATATACAATTTATTAAGGTACACTCCACGCATTTTTGTTTCGAGGCAATTTAGTATACATTCAAATTTTGTAGCTTGAACTGCTTGGGTCACTGCTACTCAATTCATCTCTTTGGTATGGAAGATTGGCTCTTGTTTCTTGTGAAGATTATTCTTTGCATGCTCTAAGGCAGACTTTGCTGGTACCAGAGTATTCTTTACCAGGTCATATTTCAATGGGACTCTATTTATCTATACTGTTCAATTACCCAGTATCCAGTGTGGTAGATATTATAGTATGGAGTGACTCATTAGAGTATAAAATTATTGGGTGCAAAAGGTTATGAGCCCACGCTATCCACCTTGATGAAGAAGAACTTGTCTATTACAATCCGTTATTGAAGACCTTAATACGTTATTGTAAAGTATCTGTTAGTATCCTTTCCATGAATCATCATTACTATCAATAAGTCCTTTCGAAAAGAAACTTAGTCCCTGGATTAGTCCCTTTTACAATTCATCAATGGAGGTCAGTTCCTGTATATAAAGCATTCTCACTTGTAAGAAGCCAAATTGTCAATAAAACGAACACTAAGATATGATTTGATATAACTTTTTAATACAAATTTTTCTACTAGAGACTGGTTGTCAACTCAAGCTTTTCCCTGATACCAACTTGACCTGGTTTTCCAGGATCTCATATTCATGAGTATTAGTACTTGTTAGATCCACCATAGGCAGTACTCTAGCTAATTTCAGTATTATGAAGCCTACACTGTCTAATCCTAAAGATGACTGCTATTCCATAAGGCCACTCCTCTACCATTATTGAACGAGGTATCAGAATGATATGTGAAGAGTTTTCCCGCAAGCACATAACACTAGCAATTACCGGCTGACTGAGCTACCCACTGTCAACTATTAAGTAGCCCGAATCCTCTCTAGCTTGATTCCTCTCTAGCCTGATTCCTTCCTAGCCTGATTCTTCCCTCTGGGAAATCATCCACAAATACACAAGGTAACCTATTATATGTGTCTCACAAGACCCGTCCAGTAATTGAGCCTATGGTTACCCATCTCTTGGCAGGCACTTTCTTTGGGAATTACCCTCTTGGGTAGCCACCGAGTATGTGTACATAAATAGATATCACCCAAAGACTCTCATTATGCTAAAGAGGTGGTCAATGGGTTATGTATCAGGCATTAGCAATCATCATACTCTATGAGGATCCAATCCAGCCACAAGTATCTGGAAGGTATATCCATGTTTGACACTCTACTCGAACTGACAAACAATCCACTACTGTGCCTACTACAAGTTTTGTTTTCTCCTAGATCCCACGATAACATTTATACAGTCCATAATTAGTCTAATTACTAGTTTGGGTACAGATCTCGATATGGCATTGGTGAAGGTTAGATGGCGTGGCCGGAACTGTGGTAAACCGGGGTTGCGAAAGCGTAGAAACACCCGTGCATCAGACTACCTCAGCAGAAAAAGGTCCAACGCAAACGACCTTTTTTTCCCTTCTGTTTCATGAAAATAGGTTGATTGAAATCCTGGGATTCCGGACTTCACAAAACCTTTTTTTTGAGTCGATAATCTTTGCGTGGTGGACTTTTGGAGGTCCTGTAATTGGGCAATTCCGACCGCGACCCTTAATTCCGACCAATTCCGGCCAGACTATCTCGAATACCAGATCAGCATCAGTGCTCATAATTACACATCATATTAGTATTTCAGAATAAGTAAATAATACAGTATGGTATTCTCCATGGTGATTCTTGAAAAGCCAAGCACATAGAAACACCTGGCAGGATAAGCTGACTCCACCGCCAACTATTTAAGTAGCCCGATTCCCTTTTTTATGAGGGAATCATCAAAAAGATAACTTTGTATCTGAATGTTACACAAGAATCTAACAGTACTTTAATAATGGTAATGGTAATGGAGTAAGGGTACTGTAGATTGTCATAATGGAGGATTAGCCCGCAGAATCAAGTACTGTTAGTACTTTTAGTACCTTAGTAGTGATTTACAGCAATGATTATAAGTGTATGGTGTATGGTGTATGGTGTAGTATAGGTTAGACATCCAGCTAAAATCTATAACCCGTAGTGTATGTAAAGTTAGTTCTTGACATTGATGGGACGCTTATTTATGTGACCGACCTTCTCTACATACGCTTAGGTAAATGAGTAAATATAAGCATAAGTAGTGACTCAAGAAATGTACTTAGTGGGAGGTGAGAATATTGTTCGCGCACCATATTTTGAACCTTGTGGCATTTTGCAGTAAGTGGGCTGCAAACGGGGTTGCAAACTGTGTTGAATGCCGGAAATGAGCAAGACACGACCTTTTTGCAACCACCAATTCTTTATCCCCAATCAGCAATGTGACATCCATAGTAAGCTAATTTGGATTGATTGATAGTGTATTTAGATATATAGCATAATAAGTATTTAATTATAAGTGGTGGGAGAGGCTATAGTGTGTAATAGTAGGAGAGTTAAAGAGATAAAGCCAATATATAATTTTGGTTGGGACACGACCCATATTATTGTCTCACTGTCTCAGCCGTTATTCTAGAATAAATGTGTTTGTTTTAAAATATGCGTAAGAATTTATATAAAAATAGCGCTGGGGACACGGGGAATATTTTATTGGGTCCGATTTCGAACCTCAACTAAGCATCACTCGCTTCCTTAAGGAACATCCACTTCACACGTCTAATGCACCATCACTAATTGGCTTTATGAAATTCTCCCAAAAACTTTCCAAGTTTAATTATGGTCTCGGAAAAAAATTTTTTTTTCTTTAATGGAAAGTGTAATTACGAGGTCATCACTACATTGCATATCTTGTCGTAACTGACACTACTAGATGTATAGCACACATCCACCATATTCAATATACAGTCAAATCAAAGGAAATTCTCTCAAAAACCTATTCAATGTATCTAGACCTTTTGTATTTCAATTTCTGATGGGCTAATGACTGGAAAGATGATGAAATGCATATTGAATTCAGGTCTGAATCCTTTCTACTAGTCCATATACATGACTAAATACTGAATGTCTATGTATTAGAACATATTTGGTGCATAATTGATGACTGAAAGTCTTCTAGAAGGATTTGAAAAAAAACAAGCTCCGGCTACTTAATTTAATCTTGAACAATTGATTGTTCTTGCCCATTGTGTACTCAGCATGACTGAAATAACCACCCAATAGTCACCCAAAATTACCATAGGTTCAAGAAAGGTAAAAACCAATGAAGGATTGAGAAGATTTTAAACAATGATAAGCCCAAATGGGTGAAAACCTGACCTATAAAAAAGGAACTGATGGAAGTCATTACCTCAATAAGACAATAGTCTAAATAGGGGTAAGCATCATCATGGCCATATATACAGGACAGTGTACATGAAAAAAAGGCATGACCATGGCTTCCATGGCTATTATTTACGAACATAATGCATGACTCTGAGAACTTTGATTGGTGGAAGAATTTATATTTTTGAGTCTCTATTTTTGAGTCTCAGAAAAGACAATAATAAATAAATAATAAATAACGGCCGTGTGGGCCCTTTTCCAGAAACACTAAACACCATGAAAACCTTCCCGTTGTTTTTAACCTTTTCTATTGCAATCAATGCTTTTATACAGCCCCTAAACGTACCTTTGAATATTTTTGCAAAAGTCAAATTTAACTTGGAACGAGTGTCCATCATAGATTATTCACAGTTCTGGAATGAGCCATCGGAAGATTCTCTTGAGAACTCATCAGTCCAACCCCAAGGCCCCGGACAAAAACGGAAGCCAAAGCCGCGCTTTATGATGAGTTATGGAAACGCATCGGTCACTCCCACCGAGTGTTACTTGGATTTTGGTAAACTTTGTTGCTCATACGAAACTGATTCCAAGTGCTTTCTGTTTTCACCTACGTCTAACTCCCTTCCCCATCCTTTTCAGGAACCAATATTGAAACTAGATAGCAAGCTACGGATCCAGAATGGAAAATTCTACTCTTGTCCTGGCCCCAAAAACTTGCACGTTATCAGTTTCATGCGAAAAAAAGACTGTGTTCCGGTCGATCTCTACCTCTACATGTACAACACCGCCACTGGAAATCCTATATCAAAGGATAAACGTGTTTGGGAGTACCTAAATGAGCTCGAGAACTTTATGAAAAGCGTAACTAAGCCTCCGAAGACGCCTCACACCAGTGAGTTTGCTAGTACTGTGTTTGGTATCGCTTCTTCTCAAACAAGAACACGCTTCCTAAGCACGCGTCTCCACCAACTCTGGTCTGAATGAGCCTCTGCCGGTCGCAAATGTTCTAAGGATTCGAAAAAGGTATTATAACCCATTATTTGACCTTTTGAATTTTTATGGTATATACGAGTCAGTCATATGTGAACACCAATACCAATAAATTACGAAAAAACAAAAAAAAACACTATACAGTACCTCCTGAGTTCAGATACTTATTCGTCTGAAATGCAATTCCAAGGTATCATCATTGATAGTAGGTGATCAGATTTGATGTAATTTTTTCAGTAAACCAGTGTAAATCTGATGCTCAATGTTTTAGAGGCGATTTCTTACAACTGAATCTGAACGTATAGATGTGTGTTATACTCCGGTTAACGTCAGATACTCTAGTTCCTATGTTCATTCGCCGATGATGTCTCTCAAGGAGGAATCTGTGTTAACTTTCAGACTTACTTTTATTGAATGTAACTTATGTCTAGCTCACGCTGTCTCCACTTCTTGGGGAAGAACTCCTGACCTTACAAGCGTGGGTGGCGGCCCCTCCTTTTATATTGGAGTGGGCATGCCTCTTTGAAACATTGCGACTTAAGCGCTGTGCTTAAATCGCGCAGGCTCAGCCTTTGAGCTCTAACACATATTGTTAATTATCAGACTTGTTATTAATACTTGATACTTGGGTTCAGCACACTCTGTTACTTAACCCTACGGGAGAACTCATCTCTCCATCGGTCGCTGAAAATCCTTTTTCCACGCGGCTCGGCGACCCGTTGGTCGTTCTGCATGTCATCGCTAGCCGCTCCATGCGTGTGACTGTTTTTCCTAATCTCCACTCACGTGTCAACACATATGCGTAATGTACTCACGCGTTAACAATCTGCGGTACTTAAATACTTTTTAGAGGAGGGGGTGTGCAACTTAGCACGTAAACAATAGCGATGAACGCCCTCCCAACATGGTACGATGCTGGACCGCAGCGTCTCAAAATGGCCATTGTTTGGATTAGACAGTGTTGGCTTAAAATACCTTAATAGGTAGGGTACTAGGTATGGTGGATCTAAAAATGTGATAAAAACCCTATTGTTGAATGCACTACAGTTGAATTAGGCAGTCCAATTATGGTTAATTGGTGGTTACTGTGGGGTATTAAAAAATGGGTTTAATTAGTGTATTTGGGGATCTAGTGTGTTTAAAGACTAGTGTGTTTAAAGACTAGTTTATTTGAAGACTAGTTTATCTGGAGAGCTACTAAAACATTATCAAGAGAAATTTTAATGAGATGTGATTCTTGTTTCTGGTATATTATGGTGAGCTCATAGTTTCGCACAGCTATATGCATATGAAAATTCGTTCGTTTGGACCTTCTAAAAAATTTTTTTTTTATACCACAAATTTTGAAGCTACTAAATTCAAAATAATTTCACTTTATTTTTAATTATTCAAAATTTGGTATCAATTAAAGTATATGTAGTTTGGGTCTTGGGATCACAAGAACCCTTCGACCACACGAACAATATCGGCCACTTCACCATAAGCGGTGATCTCTAAGACCCCTCCCACCTCCAGCAAGACGTTTTTGGTAAGACTCTTGACCAAAGGAAGGTAATCTCTCCATCCTCTTCTCTCCATCCGGTTTGGATTATTAGACTTGACTGTAACACCAGGAACAGTCACCATATCCTCCAATAACATACCGTTCATCTCAGCAAATTTGTCGGTATCAAGAAGCAAATTATTGGTCATTTTTCCAATGACGTCTACTATCGTTTGGTTCTGTTCAGCGTTTGATTGAAGTTGAGCTGGTGCAGCATAAGCAGTAGGAAGAAGAATGAGAGTAAGGAGAGAGAGTTTCATAGTAAAAAAGAGTGAAATGGGTTAGAAATTGAAGGTCGAAATTGAAGGTTGCAATTGAAGGTTGAAATTGAAGGTTGAAGGTTGTAATGGAAAGTTGACGAGTTGGTGATAAGTGGAAATAACCAGGAAATCCAAGACTTTATAGTCTGTAGGTGGATATTGGAAGGGTAATTACCGAGGGCGCCTAGTGTTGAACTGAATGGGTTTAGTACACGAGAAGGTACCATCAAAGACGGACTAATCTATAGATTACTTACTTTTATTTTCATGTCAATTGTTGTGAATTGTAGAAATTAAAAGTTGATCTGACGGTGTACTCTTGTAACGAGAAACATTGTAACGAGTAATGAGTAAAGGGCAAAGGGTAACAACTTGGACTAACAAAATAACTAGCAAGTAATAAATATCTAGTACTTTGTTTTAGTGATATATAAGTAAGGAACTAATTTGTGGTCTTATTTCTTTGATTTAACCAAAAATTTGACCTCTACAGTATATTGACTAGCTCACGTGATGTTAATTATCAGACTTGTATTTATTGAGTGTGACCTAGGGCTAATCCGTGTTATCCTCAATTGTTCTGAGAGAACTCCTAACCTTGGAAGCGTGGGTGCGGCCCCTCCTTTTATATTGGAGTGAGCGACTTAAGCGCTGTGCTTAAATCGCGCAATCTCAACCTTTGGGCTCTAACACATACGCGTAATGTGCTCACGCGTTAACACGTGACGGCTCTGACTGGAATGACACCGACCATCAGTTGGTAACCGGTAATCATGGTGATTCTGACTATATTTTTTAGCTGGAAATCTTGGGGATGAGCTTATTAGACAAAATACTAATTTGTTTAACTCGTGGGAATTGATTGTTGACGGTGTAATAGTTGACGGTGTAATGGTTGACGAAAATGGGGTGTTGTGTGCAGGCCAATAGATCAACTATTCAGCGTACTAACTAAAGTCATCAGTAAACCAAACAATCATAAACTTAAAGATTTACGTATCATACTATATGTAAATTGATTCCGTTTTTTGGTCTCTATTGGCTGATGTTTAGAGCTAGTAAGCTATTCGTTAAATAAATAGCCTCAGTATCCTGTCACACTAACAATACTCACCCGGACATATAATTATTTTCAGCAAGCCTGAAGTAAACTAATCTACAATATGATAAATTAAATATTTATTAATCGATAAATTGAAATAAATTTATCTAAGCAAACATCGAAAGGTATCAGAACCGTGATTCAAGGTTAGTATAAGGGTCACGTGACCAATGACCAATGACTTTATGACCAGCACATTGATTCATTCCTAGACTAGACCACTAACTTCAAAAACTGTAATATTGTTTAAGCAATGACACAGGCTGGAGACCATCCGTATTTGGTTTTGAGGGTCCAGAAGTTATCCTTAGGAGCAGAGGTGGATTTCTTAGATTGTTGTTGAGGAGCAGCCATTTTTGTAGTTGACAGATGATACAAAAAAAAAAAGAGGAAACGGGACTTGGGACTAACTTAAATACTTTTCAAATCATCTTTTGATGTCCCTTGATGCAGGTACCTGATTAACATGCTTGCAAAGATGATTTGGCCGGTGCGTCTGGAGTTTTAGGTAGTTGCCTAATTGGGCCACCACAATAGTCGAGCAAAAGAAGTCAGGCAGATTCTGGACCTCTCCAATATTTCCACACCACTGATAAAAGTCACTGTTTATTGACAATTACGAAATTTTGTGTCTTTCAAAAGAGTTTAGTACATAGAGAATAAGTAATCCTGAGGTGTTCATAGTAATGGTCATTGCCTATTTGGGTTTAGACGGATTGAGATGACCTCAGTAATAATTACTACTGAAATAAACACTCTTGGATGTGTCTAGATTGACGTGAGAGGAGTCAGTGCATATTGAAGGAGTCAAAGTTTGTCTTATCACAGTCCCACACCTAAGCGTGCGAGAACCCTGGTTTCTGACTGGTGTATACTGTTGAAACATGAGGAACCAGTACATCTCTGTTGTACTGCATGTTACATAGGACTGCAGGTAGTTGGGGCAGACGAAACAGTTATATGCAGGAACAGACGGAAAATGGACGACGTCCCGCGAAAAAGGCAGCGTGGTGTTAACACAAGAGGTATTAGAATAAGAGACGACTCTGGGGCTAAGTATAGTTTTGATATTATAAGTTCCAGTCGATGCATTAGTAGACTATAAAGCTCAACATATACCACACATACTATAGGACTGGTATCACCATCATTTAAAAGAAAACTATGTACCTATAATAAATACAAGAGGTTGAGGATGTAAAAAAAAGGAAAAAAAAAACTTTGAGAGAAAAAATCATATCCTTAGTATAATTTTACAGTAATACTTGTTGAACTTGCAGGACATCTGTACTTGTTTGGATCACGTGCCCACGGTACGTGAGTAAGTGAAGCAAGTTCATAATCGTATAATGGGGCATGGAAGGGTTGGATAACACTTGCTGCATGTGCAGATGAGCGCATTTCTAACACTGTTCGGGAAAGGGGTCTACGACGACATACGACAGGAGTGGGGGAACCCCGTATCTTGGTTGAAATAGTAACCAAGATCCTGGATACATAAGGACAGCGTAACTCGTTCTAGTGAGGGAAGTTGATAAAGAGGTCAATCACGTGACCCCGTGACCGCGTTTAGTTATCATAGGAATATAACATATCATGAGTACAACAACTTCTTCTTTAAGTAATTGTTAGACAACGGACGCACTCACATTCCTGCATACATGTGTGTAAAGGATAACGCTCGACATTACTTACGTGGTACAATATACTACTACAGTACAGTATAGTATGGTGCGGAATTATTCCTAGCAATAGTGAGATACTGCAGACCACGTATCGTTTATGTAGACCCATATAAAATTCTTGGCACTTTACACTTGTTCATAATCAAGAAGAAGACAAAAAAAAAATTACTTCACATCTTTACTTCACACAAAATGTACTAATGCTTGGACTGGTCTGGTCTGGAATGAAGTCCCCAGTTGCTTAGCTTATACAGTGTTTTTCAAAACTCTTCAAACCAGCGCAACAAAAAGTTTCGTACCCCTTCGCACAGTCTTTCAAACCAAATGGACAAGTTGTCGTATACAGGATATTAAGGAAACCAGTTCAATTCCGACAGTTCCCTCCGTTTTTCACCCTTGATTGGTACTGCAAGACTTCTGTCCCAAATGTAGTATATAAGACGCAATCGCCCATATTTAAGATTTTAATTTTAAGATTTCAGAATATTGAATTCTAAAAAGAGAAAAGTTGGTGTGAAACATTACGCCATTTGGTTTGAACCATTCTGTCTTTTTGGTTTGAACCATTCTGTCTTTTTGGTTTGAACCATTCTGTCTTTTTGGTTTGAACCATTCTGTCTTCTTGGTTCGAAACATTTTGTCGCGCTGGTTTGAAACATTTTGAAAAACCCTGTAGTACGGCTGTAAGAGTACATTTAATTTCCATGAAACATGTATTTTTTTTGTGTGTGTGTGTGTGTGTGTGTTTTCTTTTCTTTTTTTTTTTTGTTAAACAATTTTCGATTGTTTTTGGCTAGTATAAATTTCCGAAAGTTAAAATTATTTAGACTTCAAGACCCTTGTCTTTTTATCTTTTTAGTCCTTGAACCTTATTGGACTGCGCGTAGGTACTCAGATATTCCAGAGAATGACCAGAATCCAGACTTGGCATGACTCAAATATACCAGGGCCTGGAAAATGTACTCAATGATAAATTAGCAAGTATAGGATTTGGCTCACTCCTTATGCTATTATTGTGCAAGACATGATTCGGGCTGAACCCCGGAAACACGGGGCTTCAAACCACCACACCCCCATCGTATTGTTCTATATCCATAAAACGTGACTGCAATGGCAACTTTTAAGGTTTCATTGCAGTGGGAAAAATTGCCGTATTAATAAGTGGGCTGTTTTCTTAGATTTTTTTTATTACATCTTCAGGAGTCAGTATTATTGTTCCTGGTTAAGGAGTCCCTATACAAGAAAATAGACACTACCATATAGACTTTCCTGGCACACACATATAATTTTTAGGTATCAATTTTACACCTTCAGCACAAAATGGCCAGTCAACTGTTCAGAGTGAGTCCAAGACAGACAATACAGACCTATTTTCCTTAGATCCAGAGCAATTATTAGGTAGATCCACACCAATTATTAGGTAGATCCACGCCAATTATTAGGTAGATCCACGCCAATTATTAAGTAATTCCACGCCAATTATTAAGTAAACCCACACCAATTGTTCTCTAGACCGCGCGACTACTCGGAAACTAGGGTTACCTAACGAATCTTACTATATAAAATAAAACCAATTTTCTCTTTAAAGAAAAAAATCATACATCACCATGAGAGCCACTCAATTATTATTTTTTTTTGTCTCTGTCATCTCTTCTACAGTATGGGCACACCCCAAATACCCATTGGGATTCTTTGCTAAAGTGGGAGACAACTATCGGCCAATTGGAGGCTACCGTTTTCACGCAAACGATAAAAAGATAAATATTTTGGCTCATGGGGACATGTTTCTGCACCCGGTGGAGGTTTCTTTACATGATAAAAAAGTTACCTTGAAAGACCCACTCAAACTAGAGTCTGTTGGATTACACGATGGATTACTTGTGTTTGGGTCCTCAGTCAATGCAACCAGCTGGGAATTTGATGAAGGCATGATGGAGAAAAATTATTTTTTCCGGTCTTGCGAGATAATCGATACGGGACGGTATGGGATGTTCTATGGAATTTCTTCTGTTACCCATCGCGAATGTGTAAAGGCTAACGTGTACCTCTTGTCGTACGATCCAAAGACTGGAGCTCCGGTGAAAAATGTTCCTTTGGGTCAAAACACAAAGGGAAACTGAGGTACCTGGAACTAGGAGGCCGAAGATCGACTTTAATCTCACTCCGAACAGTAACTAGCTCCATGTAATCAATGCTTGCTCTTACTTTCTCTGATACTTACTTGTAGTGTATAGTGTAGAGAGTCGAGTATGTGTAGAGAGTCGAGTATGTGTAGAGAGTCGAGTATGTGTAAGTAGACGAGATTTTCAGATTGGCCATAGGTAATGCTCTACCTACATAGGTATTATGAAGCCTCTATTTGATACTAACAATGTCCATTGTACAAGGCCTTCTACCCAGCCAGCTACCAACCAGCTACCAGAGTGTCACTTCTCTCAACAATTATATAAGCTGCTTAGGTTTCTCCTTTTGAGGATCATCAACGAATAAATTTAACTTAGTATTTAACGTTACAACAAGAATCTAACAGAGGCTATATTTTATACCACCATGTCTTAGGCGTTATTGTAGAGTATAGTGTAGTAGTAGAGTATTGAAGGAATGTAGTAAAGGAGTGTAGTAGTGAAGTATCTGTTCTTCCTGTATATAGAGCTATAGTAGTAAGCTTGTCCATAATAGAATTACGAGAATGTCAGTAGTACTACGTTGGTAATGTTAACTACCAGTAGTAATATAGTATCTCTGTAGTACTATAGCTATGAACCCTCATTCATACTGTGTCAATAAATTTGCAGTAGTCTGTAGTACTTCACTGCTCTACTATACGAGTACTACTCATACTACTCATACTACTCATACTACTCATACTACTCATATTCAGTATTAGTACTAGTACTACACTATCGCTAATTGCACTGCTTATCGACAAAACTATACTCTATACCCTCCGTAGTGGTAGTTTACACACCCACAATTGACGTATTCATTTCCACAGGTCCATTGATTCGTGTTTCCCGTGTAATAATTGACTGGGTAGTTGGTAGTGGAGTAGGCACTAGTACCTCCTGTTGTATGCTTGTTAGACAATCTGAGTAGGGAAAAAAAAAGTATGAAACTGTATTTCAGGAAGAAAAAGGTATACTGGGTATGTACTGGACAAGACAAAAATTGCAGTGTGGAGAAGATATTAGAAGCCTTGTATTGTGGACTTTCTACTGTGGATACTGTACAGGATACAGTACTGGATTTTTAACCAAAAAAAAAATTGGCCTCTTTATTTTTGATGTTTGATTTAGTACAAGAATTAGCGCCTCTCTGTAAATTTTAGTACCAGTGGAATTTTAGTTGTAGAAAAAGGTGTCATGTTAGCGTTGAGTATAGTACCAGGTGTAGTACCAAGATGGATGGTACCAAGGGGTAGTACCCATGTGTTATGTGCAGTATTATGTGATTGTTTTGATACATAAAAAATTTAGATGTATTGATTGAATGCATATGAACATATTGGTTCATTAGATTCTTACTGTAGCAACCCAAATTGAGGTATTTGTAGTAGCAGTGTATGGAAAGTGGTAGTGCGGGGCTCGTAACCGTGCGAATAAATATCATTACATATCAAATTTTAAAACCCTTACTAATCTGATATGGTCTGATACTATAGTAATGACATCCCCATAGTCAATAATACTATTTAACACACAAAAAAAAATAAAATAAAAAATAGAAAACACATATACTATCAATTAATACTACAGTATGGTAGATCTTAATGGAGACTGGTGGGTTGTTGACATGTGGAGGCACGTGCTATTGGTGCGCGCAAGTCGGGGGAAGAAAAAAAGAAACCGCAATGTGTCACTGGTGACACACACTCGGAGTTATCAGACGGCCAACTCCAGCCACATGTTATATCCGCCCGGCCAATTCCGAAACAGAAATTCTCAGTATTCAAAACAGCAATAGAGTGTTTTTTTATTCCAAGTCAAGAGTCATCTATATATTACTTAGTATCCAGTATAGCTGATTGGCTCCGCTGTACTTCTACATTTACTGTAGTAACTGTAGTAACTGTGGTCACTGTAGTAACTGTGGTCACTGTAGTAACTGTGGTCACTGTAGTAACTGTGGTCACTGTAGTAACTGTGTTCACTGTAGTAACTGTGGTCACTGTAGTAACTGTGGTAACGGTGGTAACTGTAGTACTATGATGTAGTAACTTTAGTAACGGTAATACTGTAGTCACGATAGTAACACCTATAGACTTACGGAATGGTAATGATAGATTCAGTCGTTTTTTTTTCTTTTTTTTGGCAGAGCACGTATTAGAATTTGACGTATTTTACGATTAATAGGATTTTGGAAAACTAAATAAAAAAAATTTTGGAATTCCAACACTTGGTCTTGGCAGTGGTGAGTGAGTCTCAGTCTTGAGTGGCTTTGGATGCAGGTCACGCGTATACACATACAAGTGTTTAGGTGCAAAATATACTTAGACTCCACATTCAAGGTACAAGCTTTGGAGATTGGGGGTTCAAAATTCAAGCATACCAAAAATTGGGTAGGTCTGAAATGATCTCTGAACAAAAAAAATGGCATTATTAAACGAACTCATACATTTTTTACCACGTCAAGAAATACATGTGGTATACTAGGTTTAATGTACTAGTGCGGTCTTTTTGTTGGGTAGTCTACACGGTATATAATAGATGTTCCGTAGCAAGTGTGACGTCACCGTCTTATGGTCAATTCCCAATTCCCAAAAGGTCAAAAAGGTCAAAAATTCAAAAAAAAATTCAAAAATTCAAAAAAGTTCAAAAACAAAAGTATTTGGTGTTTTTATTAAGTATTCTATAATGAGGGTCCATAATAACCAGTGGATATTCCTGTCTTGTACCTAGTTTTAACCAATAGTAGTCTATTTTTAAGTACCTTTATTGATATAGTATATGATTCCTTTAAGTTCCTTGATCCCCTTTAAGAAGTTTAACGCATCATTTCCCTTGGTTGTTGTGCTATTAATAGCTGGTCTGTAGGGTGGAGAGTGGATGGATTGTTGCGGTACGATTCGGTCGGTGCGGTCGGTGCGGTGCGTACGGAACGGTGAGCAGGGTGGGGTGAGCAGGGTGGGGTGACATTTTTTCTTGCGCACTTCGGCTTTTTTCTGGACCCTCCGATTCACGCCACGCCACTTGTTATGGCACTTCGCTGCCATTTTCAGTAGCCCGCAGATTGGCACGTTTACCCTTATTTCCGATAGATACTACTGAAAGTGGTACGGCGCGGAAATAGGAATACTGACTCCACATTAAGGCTGGATGAGACTCCTAAAAAGTTGGGAAAATAAAGTTATCGCTGAGAAAGTATGAAACAATGAACAACTCGAAAAATGAATAACTCGAAAAATGAATAACTCGAAAAATGAATAACTCGAAAAATGAACAACCCGAAAAATGAACAACTTGAAATAATGTGAAATTCGAGTAAGGACCGGCTGGGGGTTTGTCCGGGTAACTAACTTTATTTCGGGCGGCGGTGTTGCTATATTGGGCTGTATAGAAGGCCTGACGCATGGTCTTGGCTCGAAATCCGATGCTTTTGGTGTGGTGCATGAATTCCGTGCATTTTTGGCCGCTCCTCTGCCTAAAAGTATGAACTAATTCTCGAGAAAAGAAACGTCACTAATAGAAAGGTGATTCCAAGGGGTTATACCACCGAAGATGGACCAAAAATGGACTTATGAGAAATTAATTGGCTCAATAGAACGGACTGAATGATTGCATGATTGCATGATTGTATGACTGGACTGAATGAATAATTTACACTAAATGGACTTAACCACATTAATTGGGCTTTTGGTCGAGTCGTTTTCTTAGCAGTGGCTGCAGGTTTGCATGTTGGAGCCATGCTTGCTGGATAGAGGGGCTAGTTTCCCGGAAAGACATTGTGCTTGCCCGTTTGTTTGCATAAGAAATTAATTTCCTGCGTATTCTCTAGCCGTGTTTAAAAAAGACAGGGGAAGCTGTTTTTCCGATCCGAACCATACGAAACCATGAAATTCATTCGCTTGTGTCTTGCTTCTGCTTTCGCTGCAGTTGCTTATGCTGAATCTTACTATTTTCGCCTCATAAATGAGAACGGAGCCACGGGGAATCTAACTGGATTCTCGCAGGGCGATTCCTTTCTCCTTTCTTTAAATACTAATCTGACGGCAACTATTGCTTTGTTCTCCAGAGATGGCGATATTTATCTGTCTGAAGATATCATCGGTGGTTCATTGCCCCTTGGTCTTGAAAACAACATCTACACCTTTGGTCAGGGCGTGACAGGAATTCCCTTGGAAACCAACGACGAAGGCTTGATCACCAATATCAATGCCTTTGCGTGCCCACGATATGACTTAGCTACGAATTGGTTTGTTATCTACGAAGGCAACCCCGGCATTACCAACTGTCTACAGGTGTCTATTTACGCTGAAGCTGTGGATGATGAATCGTCATCTTCCTCCTCTTCATCATCATCATCCTCGGCGACGTCGTCGTCGTCTGTGGCTCCACTGAGTTCTGAGGTTTCGTCTGCTACTTCTTCGAGCGTTGTTTCTGATCCTGCTTCCCTGACAAGCTCTGCTGAGACCGTTCCGGCTTCTGAGTCTTCTGAAGCTGCTTCCTCCCTGGTTGCTTCCTCTGCAGCTCCCGAGTCAGTATCCTCCGAAGTTCCTGAGTCTTCTACAAGCTCTGAAGCTCCTGAGTCTTCCTCAGCCTCGGTTCCAGTGGTGTCCGCTTCAGTTTCCTCGGTTGCAGACCCTTCTATCAGTGCTTCTGCTTCCAACGAAGTCTCTTCTCAAAGTTCTGTTCCAGTTGAGTCTTCTACTAGTGCTTCTGTTCAACTGGAAGCTTCTATTTCTGCTTCTCCGGTTGTTTTGCCTGATGTTGCAGGAAACTCGTCTGTTGGTCCATCTCACTGGAACGCTTCTACAGTCACCAGGCAAACTACTGAGATCAATACTGTCTGCCCCCAGTGTGAGGGCGGTGAAGGTTCTCTTGTTACTGTGTGGAAGACTTACACTGACTACACCACCTACTGCCCACACGAGACCACGTTGACCATCACCAAGTGTGATGTGGTGTGTCACCCAACCACCGTGACCGTTGCTTCTGCCACTACGTTAACCGTCACTGGAGTCTGTATTGTGCCTGAGACTACTGTTGTGTCTGGGCCTGCCAAGGGCAAACCAGGTAATGATAACCAGGGCGCAGGTGCTACTAACCCCACTGCTAAGCCAGGATCCAACCCAGGTGCCAATCCTGGTGCCAATCCTGGTGCTAACCCAGGTGCTAAGCCAACCGTGGCGACTGTGGCTTCGCAACCAAAGGCTAGTGTCGGCGCCCAACTGAACGGTCAGACTGTTGCAGGTAACGGTGTTGCGCCAACTGTTTCGCTTGTCAACGGTGCTTCCAAGAATGCCGTGGGTGCCTTTATCCTCGGCTTCGCTGCTTTGTTGTTGTAAGCAGGACTATTTATCTCTTGATTTTCGAGGACCTTTGAATCCTATCTCATATTCGAGACCTTTAAATTAGAATAGTGTGTTATAATTAGATTAATTGTTTTCACTGAGCCCACTTAAAGTACTAGCTAATACTACTACCATAGACCTACATGAGCTATAGGCTTCCATTTCCCAATACAGACGAATACCTACCGTGCGACAGCCTCTATAGTCTTACGTATTATACTATGCCCATAAATTGGTATATATTACTGTTTAGTATTGTCATTCTAGGTCTATATTAATCTACAATCAGATAGTGTGTGTGTTGTATGCAGTACTATCTATTATTGAGAATCTAGTTCAGGTCCTTAGCAAACATCCGTACCTCTAAACTAATCAATATTGATGGGTTTGGCTTCGGGAGACTTCTTGCCCAAAATTCAGCTGATATATATTTCTGGTGGTGTTATAAAATAGCGGGAGCTTGTTCTTCTATATTGGGTGAGTGTTCAGATGACCAAAGTCACGTGAATGGCTATGGTGCTACTCAGGGGTGTACGGGTTTACACCAGGAAGTTTATAAGACCTGATTTGATAAATTGTTTCTAAGAATACCAAACAAATCTTTGAACATTATGTTATTAAAATATATGTTTGGTGGACTCAGGAACTGGGGCCTATTGTGAGTTTGACAAGCACTGTCTGCAGTGTCTGAATAGATATGTTCATTATGTCCACAAGACCAGATTATTATATGATTCTAGTAACAAAAATATACTAGGAATATGGTATATAGTAAAAGTACCTAAAGTAATGGTGGTAGTAGCATGGTTCTATAGTAGTAGTATTAGTGGAGCATTACCCTATTGTAGTAGTTGTAGTTGTAGTAGTTGTAGTAGTAGTTTTTGTTGTTGTTGTTGTTGTGGTGGTGGTGGTGGTGGTTGTTGTGGTGGTGGTGGTTGTTGTGGTGGTGGTGGTGGTGGTGGTGGTGGTGGTGGTGGTTGCATATTAGCAGTAGAACGAAATTGGACAGAAATCATGGCTTTCTGCTCTTTCAACTAGACGTTGTTTTAAATTAATGTGTGTCTTAGGAAATCAATTTAAAAAAGGACTGCATATAGTCGCTCGAAATACCTTATTCACTTTCCGAAAAAAGGTTCCAACATTTTAGCTTTTTAAACCAATGTATACATGTGGAGCTCCCGTATCTGCAATAAACATACTTTTAAAATTTAGTTAGTTAGGTCCAGTACCCAAAAAAAAAAAATAGCTATAGTTGGTCCATGATCCAGATACCTATATAGACTAGCATCAGTGGCAATACCAATACATATACCAATGGATATACCGCAGGATATACCGAGAGAGTAACTATGGCTAACTGGAAAGTAATTTACAGTCATTTAAAGTTTTATAGTTGTTTTATCCTTTAAACAGTTTTCCTGGATTGTATAATTCTTGCTACCCATAACACAACACAGCATGAACCATATATGGTGGTGGGTGTTTCTAATGTAAGGACACGTAGCTTCCGATTTCAGCAAATTGACAAATTGACAAATTGTTAGAAGACTAATTTTGAAAAGAGTTATATTGTGGCCAAGCAAATCTTAGATATTACTAATTACTTATTAGATATTAGCTACTAGTTATTAGTTATTAGATGTGCTGGACTGAAGAATAGTGTAGAGTCTAAATCGTTCGCGCGCACTAGTTTTTTTCAAGTCAACGGTGCGTTTGCAGCCAACGAGCATGCAACATTGTCAACGAGTACCTAGCATGTACGGAGGCAATGTACTTCGTAGAGGCGTTGGATGCGTTTGAGTGATGCACTATGTGCAGGTCACTGATGGGTGAAAAGTTTTCACCCACCTCGCACCTCGTCTAAGACTTTGGTCTTGTAAGGTACAACTTACATATCCCTGTATATCAATACATATACTAAAACGATAAGTTGAAAAACATACCTCAGAGATAATACAAAACATGCCAATGAATAAAAGAAGAATATTTGAATAAGACAAAAGGAAAATGGAGGGTCAGAGAAAAAAATGGCACATGGACCTGTTTAGTATATTCCGGTTTCGGTTTCGGTTTCGGTTTCGGTTTCGGAGGTGGTGGAATAAAGAATGGTTATCAATAAGCTATCAATAAGCTATCAATAAGATATGTAATTAACTAACTCATTGCGGAATTGGTTTACCTTTACATCCAGAACGCTACATTTTACAGGCATACATAAGTTTTCGTTACAAATTAGAGTATAGCCATCTAGGTATAGTCTCAGGTCAGTACACCCAAGTCAGTACACCTAAATCAGTACACCCAAGTCAAAAGGTGGAGTCAAAGCATAGGCCTAAGAAAGAGAAGAAGCATAAACAAAGAAAATATAAAAATGAAGAACATTACAAGTCTAGTGAAAATAAGGTGCTTGAAGAACTACCCCCAAAATTGGAGCTGTTAGTTCCTTTGCCGGAAATGGCAGATGCCAATATAGTCTTCTACGTAGAAGTCAATGGAATCTTCATGCCACTCTCAGAAGCTCTTTATAATGCCGAGTAAGGAATAAGTGTATTGATTTGTGGATCACCCGGAGAAATTCCAGTGATGTTCGCCTTACGGGCCAATCTCGCCATCACTCATAGCGATCATACAATCACCAACGCCATGTATGCAATCACAGAGGACACATATATGCCTGGATTCTTTGGGCTTTTTGAAGGAATGATTGGAGTAGGACCGGAATTACCCAGTCTCTCCTTGGAATTTAGTAAGCGGATGAAGCTTAAACTTGCTTCTTTTCAGTCTTGTGCGGTTTTCGGCAAGGATTTTAGTGTGATTGTCTACGATACTCCACCCGTACCACATACAGACTGTTTCGATGTGAACATCTACCTCTTGCCGTACGACAGAATACGAAAAGTGAAGCTTCCTAAGGAGGTAAAAAAGGAAGGAATGATGAATTCTAATGATAAAAAGGATACATCGACAAATTCTAGGAAGGAAAACGATAGGAAAGAAAAGGAAGTGAAGGAAAAGCATTCAGGTAAGGTTAAAACGAAGGCATTGTCTAAGGAGAAACTGTCCGAGGATAAGAAAAAACATGGAAACAGGAAAAATTTCAAGTCTCTGTTCAACCAAAAACCACATGGAGGAAAAAAGTGAATTTGTCTATGTCTCTACTGGGAAAGGTAAAGGGAAAGGTATGGGTAAAGTTATTGGAAAAGGAACAACTAAAGGAACTGCTAAAGCTATTGCTAAAGACACTGCTAAAGGAACTGCTGAAAACAGTGCTAAAGGACCAAAAGGTGACAAGTCTAGATCAACCGACTTTCCAATGGTCTTTAGTGCACAAATCAATGGTTTTCTAATTCCACTCTCCAGCAAAATATTTAAGCCGTATAGCTCGGAAATCAGTGTATTCACTCATTCAGACTTTGAAAACATCCATGTTGAGTGCAACTTACATAACAACTTTGCTTTCGCAACACACACCTTGACTTCTGGTTATGTGGGCTTTTTCAATGGATATTTTGCATTTGGGCCTACGATCGAGAAAGAGGCGTTGAATCTAACTGCCGAGGGAAAAGTGCTTAATTATCCTTTCTACTCGTGCATGGGACACGGTGAGATGGTGCATGGCATTGTACACAGTATGTGGTCTACGGAAGGTTGTTCCCCAGTGGATATCTACATTTTGCCCTACAATGAAACATTGCCCAAATATGAATATCCACTCCAAAACGATGAGAGGACCAAGTGGATAGTATAGTTAGTGGTAGTTATTGGTGGTTAGTAGTTGTGGTGGTGGTAGTTAGTATAGTAGTTAGTGATAGTTAGTGGTGGTGGTGGTGGCGGTGTGCCCAAAAGGCACGCTCGCTTATAGGTGACTAAGTATCTGACCAAGTATCTGACCAAGTATCTGACCAAGTATCTGACTAAGTATCTGACTAATCAAGTTGACTAAGGAATGATCTAAAAACTGGACTTAAAGAAAAAAAAAAAAGTAGATGGCATATTTGATCTGCTGTGCACTCCACATGACCTTGTGACAATATATATGTTTGGTATGTTTGCGGAATTAATGTTATGAACATATGTGCTTATTAATTCAGTTTAAAAATAGCTAATCGTAATGCGAAACACGGGTCCTAGAAACACCAGCACTCCAGCCCTATTCCTGGTCTTCCCCTGGTCCTGGTCCAGTCTTACGATCCTGTGATGAGTAATCATGACTATCATTATGAATATGTAGACAGAAACACATTACGAGACATACAAATCCATGATAATTCAATGGAGACAGATTTCCATGAGAGTATGGGAATTATGAATATAGATTATGTGAGCAGTGACAGCATAGTGAGCATGTTTTTTTATGAGCGACAATGCTTTGTATGAGCGAGCATGATTTAATGTATGGTCTAGATGCGGTTGTGCGAAGCGCGTTAAACTAGTGCCATACCGCAGCACACCTGACGGGGACCGTCTAGGGAACATGTATTGTCTCAGATCTAAAAAAAAAACAATGGAGGATCCCGTACCCCATCATTTTCTATTGCTCTGCATTACTGTCACTTTCGAATTGCTCACTTGTTTACTTGTTTATTTGTTTCAGATATATTACAGTGTTGTTTCAGATATATCACAGTGTTGTTTTAAATACATACTGTTTTGGCTCGTTAATTGCTTTTGCTTTTGGTGGTTACTGGTGGGCATTCTAGCTTTGGTTCAATAGGAAAAGATAATAGGAAAAACTGCCAAGAGAAGGGCTCTTTGTTGGGTGGGAGGTGGGGGGTACTCTGTGCACGACCATTGTCTACAACATAGTCGAGATTTCAAAAAAACACCCGGCTGGAATGGGCTAAGCTTTTTCACCAGAACAATAATGACTTTGCCTCTCCGCCACTGCGCCGAGAATAGTATTTAAAGCTCACTATTGCCATGTTCTTGCTCAATCACCAAACATGATTTTTCCAACCCCCAGCTTGGCAGCTTTGACTGCTGCTCTCTTTGTTTCCTCGGTGGCCTCTCGCCCAACGGCCGAAAACAATCAGTCTTTCAAGTGTAAGCAAAAAACAGAAGATGGCTTGGTTTCCATCAAATACCCTTCTGGAGAAGTCCGTCCACTCGTGGACAATATTTGGTACGAGGGCGTTGAGTGTGTCAAACAGGATTTCAATGAGGCACTTCCCCATGAATGTCTCTACCGTAAAATTTGTTACAGTTTCATTGGCAGTGAAATTTTGATAGGTTGTCCCGCATCTCCTGAAACTTTAAAGAAAACGGTTTACGAAAGAAAGGAGCTCACTCCAATTTGTGCTAAAAATTTGATCTGTCAACGAAACGAGAAGCCCCCACAGCAAAGCAAAGAGGACCAAGAGCGTGAGAGAGCCAAGCAACCGAAAGTCAAGGTTCCATTTTGTGAAAAAACTTTCCAGGGGCTTCTCCCCATATCTAAGCGGTGCATTTACGAACGTGCTATTCAATTGGGTAGAAACAACACTCTTTATGCTGAACAGTACCATGACTCAATTGAGCTGTGTGACGAATATTTTGACATTATCAATAAATACCCGGAACAGTGTGTTCTCGAGTACACTGAAAAGTTGGATGAACGGTTCCCCCCACCAGCGGAAGAACATGAATTGTTGAAAGACAAAGAATGTGGAGAATTGAACTTTGGTTATAAAGACTACGGAAACTGCCTCGAAGATTATGTTAATTATCTTAATACACGTCGTGCGTGGGATAGATTCGACGCAGCGGGATATTGTTCTTATATAATTAACAGATACAAGAAGAGTCCAGACAAGTGTGCTCGTTTGCTCGTTGAATACACCAAAAAGCATTCACCAGACGCCAAAAAGGACCGGTACAAGAACCAGAAGGCCAAGGATGG